>DWGR01000614.1:0-20749 GCA_018247715.1 Heliconius burneyi | reverse complement strand
TTTTTTTTTACTTTGTGTTTTTGTTATCATTAATGTGTAATAACTATATTATATTTCGATATTGCGGCGTGGAGCTCCGCCGCTTAACACGCAATGCCTCCATAGTCGTCGGAAAATACGAAACGGAACTTTAGTTTCCGTCTACTTGCCTTGCGGGATACAGCGGGAAGTTGATTTCTTTATAGATTCTTTTATCATAAATTGCCCGCAAATTAGTAATATTTTGGATTATTAGTAATATTTTCAAATATACTCGTATATGAGCGTGACTGTACTGACTTTCCACAACATGTTCGATTTCCACTAGAGTTAAATATTTTAATATTTTCGTTCTTTCGTAAAGGCAAAGAGAGTAAAAAAGTAAAAAAGGGAGTTTCTAAATTCGGCGGAATGTGGGGAGCTGAAGCGGTGAGTCTTAGCACTATGCTCCCTCTACCTACTCTGCTACTTGCACTATATAGCGTGAAGCCGATAAAAATATTAATACATATTTAAATAAAAAGAACAAAGTATGTTTTCGTCGAATATTTAGAATGTTTTATAGACATCATTGGTATTTGAAATGCAAGAATTTTGCTCGCACCGACTGCGTTGCTCCCATCTATCATTCTGTTATTGCCTGACATGGACGCTATATGTTGTTAATACTCACAAAAGCGTATTTTTCTCTTTTAGTTTCCATTCCAATTTTTTTTATATACATATGTGATTTTTTTGTTTATTTTTGGATATAAATGAAATGTTTCCCTGTAATTATTAACCAGTGCATGTAAGTTTAATGTGTATATAACATAAATAAAGAAAAAGTGTGTCTAAATATGTTTCTTATCAACAAATATAATATTATTATACAACATTTTTTTATCTGAATTATCTATTAAAAATCTTGGTACGTTTCTGTGTGAAGGTATACATAAGGTATACATAAGTATACATAAATTTCACTACCTGTTTGGTCAACATAACTTTCATGTGTGTACCGATTTTGTTCTATTCTTAGATTATGGCGCTATGAGCGTACTAGTGGAACACTTAGCAAGTGTCACTAAAGACTCATGTCTTTTAGTGATGCTTTTTCAACATTTTTTTTAACAATATTCAAAATCCAGCACAATAGTAATATAGCTATAATGTAAAACCTTCACTCGGTATTCGGCACATAGCAGGGTAAATATAGTTAACCTAGTTATAAGACACTCCGTTCTTATTAAAAAAACATTACCGTTACCAACTTTCCGCCGAATTCTGGAGGCATTGTTTGTTGAGTGGCAAAACTCAATGGCACGCTTTGCCTCGTTACCAAAAGGAGGAAATAAAAATAATAATTATTTGATTGTCTCGAGTGGGAATCGAACCCATAACCATCTCGTTGGCATTCGCAGGCTTGTGCCAATACGCCACTGCCCTTCTTTATATTTGCCTCTATCTATTTTACGGAACTAATCCCACCGTACTATATCAAACGTTCAACGCTATGGTCACCCGGGATTCAAGCGGCTGTCCTCTCATCAATCATTCTGATATTGCGTGACGCATCAACTTGTGACCCGAGAGCATTCACGATAGTCCTGTTTACATGTTCATCTGGTTTAACTGACCGCCCACTGAAAGACCCTAGCCGAGGGTTAGGTTAGTAAACATTATGTTGGTAAAAACTAGTGTAAGAGTTCAGCTTCAGGGAGGCGGAGAGAACGTAGCGTTAATACTTCTTTCACCAAATTCCGCCGAATTCTGAAGGCATTGCGTGTTGAATGGCGAAACTCAATGCCGCCCTTTGCCTCGACACCACAGCTTAGAAATGGAATATTAAATTTAAATAAATATTTCATTTCCTCGTGCCCTTGTATGACGACTAGCCTCTAGGCACCACCAGTGTAAGTTTAATACAATTGTTGATCTGCTTGGATCCTTTATCAACTTTCTTTATCTTGTAATCGTGTTACATATTTTTAAGGCTTTTTACAAAATCCTTTGTGTATGATAAATTACGTTTTATAAGAAAATTGATTTATTTACGAAAATAAAAAAGAATTTTACGATTTGGAGATTTCTTTCAAAATTAAATGTCAATTATATGTCTTTAATATTTTTTATGTAGTCCAAGAAAAATATCTGTTCCGAGCATTCCGAGCGTGCATCTATCTATTCATAATTTTATTGTATTGTCAACAATGTCTTAGATTTTATATATAAACTTATAACATATATATTTGTATAAATAAATAATAATCAAAATCAAATTCACACTGTGACCCACACAGTAGGATAGAAAGAGGGAACCTAGTGTTAACACACTCAGTTGCTTACTTCCCGCCGAATTTTGAGTCATTGCTTGTAGAGTGGCGGAAGTAAGCGCTATGCTATGATCCTAGAGAAAAGATATGATAATAAAAACAAATAATTATTTATTCCTTCGAGTAAAAATTGAACCTACACACGTAACGTTACAGTCACACCCATGTGCCCCTGCGACACCACGGCCTCATAATTAAATAAAATTCACATTTTCTTCAAATCTACAAAATATATTATGTTTTTATAATGTCGATTGTTCTTATACCGAGAGCAGAATGGCATGTCAAAGGTTACCCTTACAAGTTTGGGTCTACTTATAAATTCATTTTCAAATTAAATTCTTGTGGAGGTGAATCCTTATGAACAATAAGTATTTCGTTTACTATATTACAGACTTGATATCTTTAAGTTTGACTTTTTGATATCAAGTAGTTTAAATATTGTTACTGGAAAGTAAGTTATTCTCTTCTTCGGAGGTCTCCTCTCTCCGTTCCCTATTTTATTTATATTTCCTACATTATTACATTCTTTGTTGCATACTAAAATATTTAGCAACACAAATATCTATGTCATAAAATATGTACGGCTAACCAGTGTTTGCTTCTCGTCAATTGTTAGCGCTAGTGTAGTGGTTCTCAAATAGTACAACTTGCCTTAGTAACGATCAAGAGCATCGCAAAATATATTTATGCAAATAGGACTTGTTCAATGTTTTTCTGTTTACATTTATTATTATTGTTTACAATTGTTACAATTATATAATTTAATTGTTAGTACTCTAATCTATAGTATGTATATTTTTTTATTTTTGTAAAAATTAAAAAAATTAATCAGCTTCACGCTGTATCCCACACAGCAGGGTAGGCAGAGGGAACCTAGTGTTAGGATACTCAATTCCCCAGTTTCTGTCGAATTTCGTAGGCAAGCATTGCGTGTTAAGTGGCAGAACTCAACGCCGCACTTTTGCCTCGATATCAGAGCGAAGAAATGGAAATATAAACGTAAATAAATATTTTACTGCCTCCAGTGGGGATCGAACCCACAACCGTCAGGTTGCAGTCACATCCTTGTGCCGCTGCGCCACGACGGCCTCATTATTTTTTTCTCTCTCGGCTCTCTTTATTTTTTTAAACATAATTTTTATTAAACAATAACTACCTTAAACTGACCTTTTTAAGCTCATTTTCTATAAAAAGCTTTTTAATAAAAAATATAGATTATTTTCTTAAGAAAATGCAGAACAAACAAATACTTCCCTTTAAAAAGTCAAAAGAGAATTGTAGTAATTTGCTAGCTATTTACTTTGACTTGTACCCACGCTTCAGCCTACATAGTCCATAAATCTAGGTACTCGTAATATCATACGATGCTATTAACCACTTTACGGAGATGAGTCACTGAGCTCAAAAGCAATATTATTTATTCACTTTATTTGTTCAGTTAAAATAATATTCTTTGTCGAAAAAATGATACAAATACATACGGAGGAAGTTATTATATTTTAATGTGTAATACCTAGAGTCAAGACACTCCTTTTTTGGTTTCGCGATCCAATTCCGAACACTGTGTGTTGCACTTTGTTGACAAGAGTGGAGTAATGATAATAATTAGTAATGATAATAATAAGTAATAGTAATGATTTATTTACCCACAAGTGAGAATCGATCCCTCAGTCATTGCGTTTGCAATCAGACGCTATCCAACTCCACCACCAGTCACTAATATATCAAATTTCTATCATTTCTATGCAATATGACAATTGTTGTCAATATTTACAAAATAAAATAAGTTCCATCACCTATCCTAAGATTAATTCTAAATTATAAGTGGAGTAGAAATTACTAACTTCTTTCTCTACTTACCCCCCAAAAGACCACAAAAAGATTTGTATTTATATGAAAGAGCTCTTAAGTTTTATATGGTAAGAATAGTACGCAGATATGCATCTTTCATGTAATAAACGTACGAATCCAGACTTCGCATTTGAAATATAATCCGAATGATAGACACAGAAAATCTATGTACTGCTGCTCCTCACTCGTACTCTCATCTATCCGTTACATAGAGCTAGAAATGGCGAAATTCAAATAAGCGCCACAACGAGCTGAGAGGAATGGATTTAGATTTATTTTGCGGAATGTGAACAAAAATTGTTTAATATCCAGAATCGGTACACTCAAAGGAAACAGTAAATGGGTTTATTGGTTTTTCATGTAATGAAAGTATGTCTTCTCGCATATCACGCATTTTTAGTTGTTGGTAGAGAATGATTTGAGATTGTCTTTTTTTATATTAGGATTAGTAGTTGTTAAGTATTTGGTAGTAGAATGTATTTTTTATAGAAATATATATATATATATATATATATATATATATATATATATATATAAAATAAATAAGTCAATCAGCTTCACGCTGTAATCCCGCACATAGCAGGGTAGGCAGAAGGAACCTAGTGTTAAGATACTCCCGTTCCCCAATTTTGCACAATTCTGGAGGCATTGCGTGTTGAGTTGCAGAACTCAATGAATTTATATATATATATACATATTTATTTTATATATATATATACATATATATATATATATATATATATATATATATATATATATATATATATATATAAAATAAATAAGTAAATCAGCTTCACGCTGTAATCCCGCACATAGCAGGGTAGGCAGAAGGAACCTAGTGTTAAGATACTCCCGTTCCCCAATTTTGCACAATTCTGGAGGCATTGCGTGTTGAGTTGCAGAACTCAATGAATTTATATATATATATACATATTTATTTTATATATATATATACATATATATATATATATATATATATATATATATATATATATATATATATATATAAAATAAATAAGTAAATCAGCTTCACGCTGTAATCCCGCACATAGCAGGGTAGGCAGAAGGAACCTAGTGTTAAGATACTCCCGTTCCCCAATTTTGCACAATTCTGGAGGCATTGCGTGTTGAGTTGCAGAACTCAATGCCACTCTTTGCCTCGACACTAGAGCGAAGAAATGGAAAGATAAACGTAAATAAATATTTCACTGTAACGTGTGGGGATCGAACCCACAACCGTCACGTTACAGTCACACCCTTGTGCCCCTAGACCATGGGCCAATATGCATATATGCATATTTTTTATTATTTTTTATTATATAAATTGTATATACTTTCTATATGGCAATTTATATATTTTTTGCATAAAATTTACAAATTTAATCAGGCTTTAAGTACTAACATATAAATAACATTTTGTTTTTCATTTTATACTTTGAGCGATTTAATTTTAACTTGTAAAATAACCTTTATAAACTAAAGAGGTACTTAAGTATTATTAAGTAAGACCTATAATACCTACTTAGTAGAAATTAATATTATTGAAACACAGCATTGAGTCTGTCGATACAACTTGTTGAAACTATTATTATTAAGCTTTGGTACGCTTTCCTGAAATATGAGAACTCTTCACAAAACAATAATGCAATACTTATTATAAATCTGTAGAAAAGTCTTTTCTGTACGTTGAAAATATTTTAAAAAAATTAGCCAGGGTGTTAAAGGATAACTAACAGAATCCATTTCCATCATTTTTGGATTTTTTGTCTGTTTGTCTGTTTATGTGAACAGTTATCACTTTAAGTATCTTTTGTACAATAAATTTGTAAGTAACTCAGAGAGTTTTAGTTTTTATTTCATTGCAATCGCTTCCATCTATCAAAAGATATAAATATTTAACGTTTTCAAGAATTTTATATTTGAGAAAGAATTACTGGAAAGAATGAAGTTCGCCCGGTCAGCTTGTAATCAAATAAATCTTGATACTTTATATGGATAGATATATTCGGCGGAAAGTGGAGAACGGAGTGTCTTAACACTAGGCCTACTCTGCTGTATATGGAAAACAATGTGAAGCTGATTTTATTTTATAGCGGATATATATAATATATATTTCTAAAATAACATATGAAAGTCAGAATGATAAAAAAATATAAATGTAAATAATAAAAATCTCACACTAAGGTTCAATATAAATTTTATTCTCACATCACATATCTGTTCAATTCACAAGAATTTCGTATGAACGAATTTATATAGTTGTGTTAAATAATTGGATGATTACTACGCCGACGATTTATATATATTTATTTGTTTTAATTTAATTATTTTATTTTAAAGCATCAAATCTGACTGAAATGGAATTTTCATTTCAGTGTTTCTGTTTTCATCAGCTATCACGCAATTTCCTTGAAATCGGGCGGAAGGCGAAAAATAGTGTCTTGACAATCAGTTCTTTCTGGTCACCATATATTTCCCCATCCTTATTAGATAGAGTCCGCCATTAGAAATATGGGAATGTCACCTATTTCACTATTTCTAATGACAAAGTGGGTGAAAACTAATCTATATATATACTCGTATGTCAATAACATTGTAAGATTCATAGATATTTCTTTTTTGATAAGAAAATGAGAGGCCAGTCGTGGCTCAGGGGCATGGCACAAGCGTGTGACTGTAAGCGCGATAGCTTGTAGGTTCGATTGCCACGCAATAAAATAAATGTTTACACTAGGCTCAACATTAAGGCTTAACACTAGCTCTGCCAACTGCTACATGCGGAATACAGCGTGAAACTGAAAAATCAAGAAAATTATTTATGAAATAAGAAATATTTAAAACTATTTAGTAAGTAAAACTGTGCTAATAGATTAAATAATCCAATATAATTGTGAAAATGCGCCAAATGCGCGAAATCTACTAAAGCTAACATTATTCAAATTCATATTAAAATAGAGGGGATAGTCTGAGTAATTTATCAAACGGAATAAAATCGAATGGGATTCGATAAAGTAGTGAAAAGCCGCTTTACGTAGCGCCGTGAACACAGGGGGAGCAGGGCGTTTGTGTACAAAGCCATGTGAAACGTCATTGTAAGGTGAAAGTTCTACGCGATGGAAATTGTTTCTTTTATGACACTTAATAAACTTTCTAATGCTGTTTTTTTTATTTTTCGAATATCTTTTTATCCTAAACTTTATAAAAATCTACCACGGGGCCGTAAGATATGAAAATGAATGAAGAAAATGCATGAATTTTGGCGACATGGTAAAACATATTATTCTCATAGTACACATACCGTACACATACAGTAATACTTTACCATATTATTTTGCTTTCGTTAAAATTGTTGTTTTTGTCATTTTTCATAGCCTCTTTGCGTATCCAGTCTATTAGTGTTAAGACAATCCGCTTCCAACTTTCCATCGAATTCTGAAGGCATTGCGTGTTGAGTGGTGGATCTCAACGCCGCGCTTTGCCTCTACAACAGAGCGAAGAATTGAAACTATTAACACACACATCACATATATTGCTTATCCTCGAGTAGGAACTGAACCTACAACCTGTCGCGTCTACAGTCACATATTAGTCCCCTGCGTCACTAGCTTGAAATGAATGAATCTTCATATAAAAAGTTTTTCATAACAAGACTACGAGTATAGTGACATACTTGTATGTTTGAAATGTTGTTACTTTTACCCATCCAACAGTGCTGCACACTGAAGTCGAACAAAGGCACTATAGTGACAGAAATGACACATCGAATAAAAGCCACTGTGTTTTCATCACCTGTCTCGTGAAAATCACTTTTATATCTTACTTTACCTTTGGCTTTGTGCAAATATTTATCTAAATAAGGCTATCGTAGTCCAGTGGCACAGTTTGAATGTAGAGGCAAAGGTTTGATCTTCAATCGGGTGAATGGATTACTTTTATTTCTCCGCATGGCAACATGTAGTTTGGGTGGAAAGCGAATAAAAGAGTGTCATGACATTGAATCTCTCTACCTTCTCTGTTATACTTGAAAAAGCTTGAGGCCTCTTACTTATTATTAGAGTAAATATTTTATTATACATATACTCGTAGGCTTCGTTAATCGAAGCATAGTCCGAAAATTCAAAGTACGAAAATGTTTTGTTAATTAATATCGAATGTCAGAATTTCCCAAAAATATAACGAGTTTATAAATATGAATATTTTTTACTAAATATTTTTTCAAAATATTTTATAACGTTTAGTGGTGTAGTTTTTCCAGGACATGTTATTTAAAAACAGCAAATCTAAAACGAAATTCAAAGGCCAGTTGACGCAACATTAGTTGTGGATTCGATTCCCAATTAAGGAAATAATATTTAATGGCTTTATTTCCTCGCTCTGGTAGCGAGGCGCGGCGTTGAGTTCTATCATTCAACACTTTGAAGCGTTTGAAAATTTGGTGGAAACTGGGAAACGGGAGTGTTTTAACACTGGGTTCCCACGCTTCCTCTGCCTAACATTCTATGTGAGGGATACAGGAGTGAATCTGTATAAAAAAAGTTATTATTACTTTTCCTTACATTTTTGCCAAACATTTCAATGAATTTATCATAAATAAATATTTTATTCAACATTAGCTGAATAAAGTATTCAACGTGCTTATATAAAGCTGTAGGGGATAATAATACAAATAAACAAATATCTCTTTCTCGAAGAAAACTCCTAGTGTCAATATTTCTAATCATATTTGTACATAAAACGAAATGTTGGTACGCGGTTGTTAAGGAAAATCAGAATTGTCTGAAAATAGAATATCATGGTATCACTTGCAATGGCAGCTGTAATATATTTTATACTAGTGATCTGCTCGCGGCTTCGCTCCCTTTTTGTATATTTTATTGAAAAAATACCCTATGTCTTGTCTAATACTTCTAAAAATATGTGTACAAAGTTTCATGTTAATAGTAAAATTAGTTTTGGCGTGAAAGCGTAACAAACAAACTTACATTCACATTTATAATATTAGTGTGATAATTATATACCTTATCTTCTTTCTTTTATGTTTTTTCTTTTATCATTTTATCGATTTAAAAATATCAAAGTAAAAGTCATTTAATAGCTTCATATACCTTAATAACAATTAAGTAGACACTACGAAGTAATTAGCTGCTTTTTAATTAATTTTCAGCCCTTTTGAGTACTCGTTGATATTCTTTATGCCAAAATATAAAATATACCTATTAAAGGCTGTCGTAGCGCACCGACACAAGATTTCGACTATAACGCCACGTTTGTGGGTTCGATCCCCACTTGAGGAAATGAATTATTATTTTTTAATATTTTCATTTCGTCGCTCTGGTCCCAAGGCAAAATCCCGGAATTGAGTTCCACCACTAACCATGCAATGCCTCGAAAGGATCGGCGGAAAGTAGAGTGTTGTATTCTGTAACTATTTTGTTATAAAGACATTTATATTTTAATATAATATGAAGCAAATAATGATGTTTACACAAAGAAAATAAAAATTAGATTGTTTGTTTCTATTACCTTGGAGCTCCAGCCAATCGCGATGGAATCTAACACGCACGGCCTTAAGCCAAATGACTCCCGAATCCGATCTAATGCGTCCTGAGCACTCCAGTAGATACAGAACAAATTGACAACACCATTAATATTAAATGAATGTATTTGATATCTGTAGCATGGATTATTTTAAATAATAAATTAAGTTGAGTTCCTAAACTGTAACTGTATTTTGATAATGTAAAAATATTTTTTAAGGTCACGCTGTATCCCGCACATAGTAAGGAACGTGGGAACATGAAAGACACTCTGTTCCTATTCAAACACTTCCGTTCTCCATTTTTAGCTGAATTTTAGCTGTGTGTTAAGAAGCAGATCCTTATATTAAATCGTTAACTGCGCTGAGTATTCATCGCACCTACACCCGTTACATTTACTGCCACACGCTGTGCTACCGCACCAGTCGCCCAAGCACAAATAACTATCGAAAAGTAATGGAATTGTTGTCGATACTAAATTGTAAAGGAATTGAACAACATCCTTTACAAATTGGTATCGACAACGATTCGAATATTTTTCGATAGTTATTCGTGCTTGAGCTACAGAACGGTCTATTTTATATATGATATCAGTTTAATTTGAACGTGATTTATACTCTTTATTGCACTTAATAACAAGGATTGATACATAGTCCAGAATATTCTTAGCAAAGGTGAACTTATCCCTAATAGAGATTTCTTCCAGTCAACCTATGGGTGTGAGAGAAAGTTAAAATTTTGCAGGCCTGCAAGTGCAAGAGCTGATATTTATGTGTTATAAATATAATTACTTGTTAATATAGAAATAATATATTTAGCCTAAAACTACTAAAATAACATGTATAATATAAATTCGCTTATATATTTTAATAATAACAACCGATGTAACCGGTTTTAAATTAATTCGTAAATTCATATAAAAGGTTTCAATATATAAATTATCATAACTGTCTGTCGCACTATATTCCAATAGTATTCAAATGAGATTAAGTTATTATAATTTATGTAATGATGCGCTAAATATTAATATTCATATATTATTAGGTGAGCTTTTACGTAGTTTGCACAATAATAATTGGTCGGATAATATTTTGTGTTGTTTATTCCACTGCGTTTGTGATTGTGGTCTCCAAATTAATGAAATTGTAAATCGTCAATGTACAATAGAGGTAAAAATAATATATTGCAATACATATAATTTCTTATAATACAGCGTAGAGTATCCGTAGCGTATCCGTAGCGTTTGGTGCTACGTCCTCTCTGACTGCTCCGCTAGGAATAAAGCGTGAAGTTAAGTTTTCTTATAATACAGATAATTTATTACTGCATTTGTCATTTTTTATTGACAAAGTTATGTTTGAATACGATTTCTGAAATATCTTTCAATATACATAAATTCTAATTGAAAATCCCTGAAACATTACCTGTATCTAACAAGTACTTTTTAGTATACACAAATGACTTCTACGACATCTATACTTGATTTTTATTATTTGGTGGGAAACGGAGTGTCTTTACACTAGGTTTCATATGTCCGCTGCTGTGTTCGGCATACGGCGTGAAGCTGTTTTTTTTAATGCTATATACTGTGTATATATTATTCTGGATTAATTTTTTTTATGTTATCTTGTTGCAGACTCGTTATGAAATGTAGTCGCACTCTTTCACAAAAAGAAAATCTTTGTCGAAGCCAGTTAAAAAAATTTGGAAGAATGAACACGAGTAATGCCTCGAGACATTTTCCTTTTGCTCCTTTTTGCAATATTATTTTAATTTTATGAAACTGTTTATATTTATTAAATATTAAATTGAGCTTGTATATTTGTAAATAATAAAGTTCAGTTCAGTTGAAGTACATTTGTGTGCTTGGGCAGGCAGAGTGTTAAGACACTCGGCTCCCCATTTTCCGCCGAATTGTGGAAGCAATGCGTGTTGACGGAACCCAATTCAATGCTTTGCCCAACACTAGAGTGAAGAAATGAAAAATATTAAATATTTTATTTCCTCGAGTGGAAATCGAACCCAGAATCTTTACCGTCACTCAGTGCCCCTGCGCCACGACTGGGTTCTGCAATATATTTCGCTTAAAATATGCGTAACTTTAACAAAATGACTGGTACTTTTGAAGAAGTATTCTTATCAATATCTTTTTAAAGTTTTCTTTCCAATTATTTTTTACATTTACTAGATATTTTTTTACTTTTCCGTCTACACAATATTTGTAAAGAGGACAATTAAGTTTTCGCTTCACGTACTAATATAACTAATCATAAAGGTATTAAAGTAAATATATAGAATATTTTTTCAGTTACAATGTAAAATAATTACACTTATATATTATACTTTAACAGAAATTTAAATGTAACATGTTATAACTTCATTTAAATAAGAAAATAAATACTACAGTAAATGTTACTCGAAATGTATTCAATCAACACTGTCCTTTAACTACCATGATTATAGGCTTAGTTCCTACTCAGATGAGATTAGTTACGTTACTTAGTTATTAGTTATTACGGTAAAAGGCAATTGCAGCCGTCATGGCGCAGTGGGACAGGGCCTTAAAAACGGTGGTTGTCGATTCGTTTCTCAGTCAGGGAAATGACTGTGTTTTCATTTTCCCGCTCTGGTAGACAAGGAACAGCGTTGAGCTCTGCCACTTTTGAATGAAACTCTAAATTCTTGTTTCAAATATGGGCGGAATCGGAGAACAGAATAGAAATAAATACAAAAACACAGATAACAGAATAAAGAGTGTATTGATACTAGGTTCTCTGTGCTATTTTTTCTTATTAGGGATAACATTTAAGTTCCCAATTTATTTTAAAACATAATTGAATTAGTAAAATATTTTTTTACTTCTTTTTCATCGTTGCAATGGAATGAAAATAAGTTAGGCTCAATTTCACTTAACGCTGAAAAATTGTGGGAGAAATGATTGTTGTCATAAAATTTAAGTTTGCTGGATAGACAGACATTTTAAATGGTTCTATATTTCGGGGCCAGAGTTATATTACCCGTTTAACTAAATAAGATTCAAATTACGTTTTGATATAAAATTTTATATTTAATAGAGTTTTATATATAGGTCTCCTTTTTTATTTCGTAAATCAAATATTATTATCTAATAGACAGTCAACGAATAATGCTTCTCAGTTTGTTAGATTTAACATGTAATTTAAAAATTAAAAGAATACAAATCTATATGACATTGAGCATTGGACTTAGTAAACCTGGCTGGCTATTCTTTGATCTTTTTAATGGTAAGAGTTGCCTAGAAGAGGTGTGCCTGTGGTGATAAAGCCGCCTCTACACCCTATTTTTCCTTTATTTTTCTTCTATTGTTATATTATTAATTTGGTGTAATAAAGTATTAAATACATCAATAAACTTAAAAATTTCTATTCTATTTAATTTCTCAACGAAATATAATTTAGAAATTAACAAAAAATCGTATGTTACTTACGTGGACATTAGCGTTGGACAGTTCATTCATCTTGTTTATAGCTCACCAGGAACTGGCAAGATATTGGAAGTAGCATCAATCACGTTCGATATGCGGGTTAGATACTTGACCAAAATAAGATGTGATAGGTATCGTTATACGAGTAAGTGGTAAATCTTAAAGTAAGTAATATAGGGATGAAATAGTGAAAAAGATATAAATGATTGGTTAGTTTTATTATTTATTATCTTTATTATAATATATTTTTAATAACTATAACTAATAATGAATACACTAACACATTTAGTATAAAACATATCATATTTTTTAGTTTCACGCTGTATCCCGCTCATAGCAGGATAGACAGAGGGATTAAGACACTCCGTTCCTCACTTTCTACTGAATTCTGGAAGCAATGCGTGTTGAGTGGCAGAACTCAATGCCGCGCTTTACCTCGACACCAGCGCGAAGAAATGGAAATATAAACGTAAATAAATATTTCACTTCTTCAACGAGCGAACACACAACCAGTCGATTTTTCAGCGCACGAAGTGACTCCCTTGTGCCGCTGCGCCACGACGGCCTTAAAACAAATCATAGTTATTAATAATTGAAGCATTGTCAAGAGTTTTTTTTGTGTTGCTATATTGAATTGTATAAGATAATATAAGAATAATTAATATAAAAAAACTAACAAATTATCCATTAAGAGTTCCGTCACTCAATACGCAATACCTACAGAATTCGGCGAAAAGTGAGGAACGAAGTATCTTAACACTAGGTTCCCTCTGCCTACCCCTCTGTGTGCGGGATACGGCGTGAAGCTGATAATCTATATAGATCAGCTAGCGTTGCTTAGACAAAGCGGCGGGAATAAAATAAAACGAGAGAGTAAAGGGCCGAGCGTCACTCAAAAATCCCTTTTAATACACTCTTCAGGTTACAGAAGCGTAGTTTAGCTTACATTATGATAAGATATATAATTACACAAAGGTCAAAATAGAAATACGTACTATAGGAGAATTTAAATTAAAAAAAATCGATTGTATTACAAATTGTTACGTCATAATTGAGTAGTTCAAAAGTGACGATGCCACCTTCACACGTTCACTTTACTAAGGTCAGTTTGTTAATTAAGTCATCCCAGTCGAGGTGCTTAATATCCTTGTTGATTTGTTAATTTTGGACAAATTGTTTGAATTGCTTTAATATTCATTCCACTGTTTCCCGATTCTATTTTGTGTAAAGTTCTCCAACGTATTTCGACGACATTATAATTTGATCTGAAACAACAGTGTTTGTATTGAAATGCTTTACATTAAATTTAAGTTATTCAGACTACATTTTAATTTTTTTTTTGTAAAACGGTATACGAGTATGCTTTTATGTTGTCGTCCAACTATTAATTTTATTTTTAGATTACTTGTGACTACGTAATTTCGGAGCTTTATTATAGGAAATAATAAAATAAAAAAAAACGATTTAATAAATATGGATAAGATCATATCAGCTTCACGCTGTATCCTGCACACAGCAGATTAGGCAGAGGAAACCTAGTGTTAACACTTGGCAGTCTGTCATGGCTCAGGGCACAAAGTGTAACCGTTATTGCAATTGGTTGTGGGTTCGATTTCCACTCGAGGAAATTAAATATTTGTGTAAATTTATATTTTCATTTTCTTTGCTCTGGTGTTGAAGCACAGCGCGGCGTTGAGTACCACAACTGAAGACGCAATCCAGATTAAAAAGTAAAGTGTTGAACGGAACTTAGCACAACATTCCCTCTGCCTACCCTGATGTTTGCGGAATACAGAGTGAAAATATTTTTTTTAAAGTATTTTTTTATTCATAACTAATTGTATCCACATCTTATATACATTTCCATCATCCCACAGTGCACTTCTGCATAAGCAAGAAACAATAAACCATAATGAACATTTTAATTTCCACAGCTGCGATAAAATTTTCATTTTATCTACGAACCAAATAATTCTTTCCGTTAGCGGAGTCACTTCATCATAAAGTTCGCGACGCGAGATTATTACGAAACTTTAGTAATGTCTTTTGCTTGTTTTTTGTATAAAATAATGTTGATCGTTGACAAGAAACAAGTGGTTCAGAACAAACAGTATGTTATTTTACTATTAGCATACATATATTGACTGAAACATCTCTCTCCAACTCTAGAGGAAAGTTTAGGTTATGTAAGGAATTTATCTCTAATGAAATCTATGTCTAAATCTATCTCTAATGATATCTATCTACAAGTATGGGTTCGATTTTTGCTAGGGGGAATTATTTATTAATATTTAAATTTCTTCGCTCTGGTAACTGGAACAATCGGCAGAAAATGGGGACAAGATTGCTTTAATACTAAGTTATCTCTTCCTACTCTAGCATATGTGGTATACAGCGAGAAGCTGAGAAAAAAAAGAAAATTGATTGACATCACATTTATTTATTTACATTTATATTTCCATTTTCTTCACTCTGATGTGGAGGCAAAAGCGCGGCATTGAATTCTCTCACTCAACACGCAATGCCATATTTGGTAGAAAGTGAGGAACGGAATGTCTTAACACTAGGTTACCTCTGTCTACCCGGCTATGTGCGGCAGACAGCGTGAAGCTAAAAAAAATACTTTAATACAAATAATGCTCAGTTACTTGTCATAGTAAGTAACAAAGCAACTTATATATTGATAACGCTTACAAAAACAAACACATAATGAATAAAAACCAAATATAAACAAACACATTTTAATTAAAACATTCCAGTTTTGTTATCCAAAATGAAATATCGAGAGTTTAATAAAGTTCCGAGCTTTAATACAATGAGGCTTAATCCACCTCAATAGCACGTCAATTATCCTTGTTTCCCATATAATCAAATATGCAATTACCGAATGTAATTAGTATTTAATGTGAGGTTTAGACTGTGGTGGGATTCCCATAATTAATGAACATTTGGGTTGCAAATCAGTGGACAGGAGGACACGTTTGCAAAGCTGACGAGAAAATTCGAACTCGGTTAGATAAGATTCCGTTCAAAGTAACTAAATTTTTCCTTTTAGATAGTATTAAGTACAAAATTACTCTTTTTCAATAGGAATTAGGTTTAAATAACTTTTTACTTCGTACTTATATAAAAAATGTTTCTATTTTTATTAGGCTCCACGCTGTATCCCGCATGCTTAGTGCACTTAGTGTTAAGATACTCTGTTCCCCACTTTCAACCGAATTCTGGAGGCATTGCGTGTTGAGTAACAAAACCCAACGCTATACTTCGCCTCGACATCAGAGCGTACATAAATATTTAACTTCATCGAGTGGGAATCGAAACCACAACCGTCGTGTTACAGCCACACCCTTGTGCCGCTGCGCCACGACGGCCTCAATGTTTCTACTTAGTCTTAAATAAAATATATGAAACCTTATTATATATTTAGGTCAACACAAATCAACGACAAATATTATGCGACTTCCCTCAATTTCATTTGAAATGAAATATTTATTTGAAATGTGCATATTTTATACGTTCGGCGATGTTGGTATTACTACAGGTGTCAGTCCATTTAAATTATATTTCTCTATTTTTAAATAAGTTTCTATATCAAAATGACAAGTGAAAGAGGACCTTTTAAAATATGAACACTTAAATCCTTTTGTGGCTGAGTTATTGACTACAGACAAACGACGCTACTACAGTAAGTAAATAACACCAAACATAGAATTTATCGAAATTCGTACAAAGGGCAGATTTTACATAAAAGGTTATGTAGAAAATTAACAAACTGAGGCCGTCGTGATACAGCAGTACAAGGGTGCGACTGGAAGTTAAATATTTATTTAAGTTTATATGTATTTCCATGTCATCGCACTGGTGTCGAGGCAAAGCGCTGTGTTGTGTTCTGCCACTCAACACGCAATGCCTTCAGAATTCGGAAGAAAATGGAAAACGAAGTATCTTAAAATTAGGTTCCCTCTACCCATCTTGCTGTGTACGAGATACAGCCGTGTAGCTGATTTGATTGTATTAAGAAAAAGGATGAAAAGTAAAAATACCTTTTGTTAGGTAACTGTTGGTAGCTGTAGTTAAAAAAAGTCAGAAGAAGCATGAACTTTCCAAGAAATGCACACAGCATTATTATTGTCATTGTATAAATAGAATAGAATTGGTACGATTGGAATATGGTTTAATGCAGCGGAAACAAAATATCGATATAATATCTTTTCTTAAATATCTATATTAGAAACGTTATATAGATAAACTAAAATAATTTCTCGGGTTGTTATATTTTTTGACATGTCATTATAGTATTTATCATGTCAAAAATTACATATCACGTAAAAATACATTAAATGGGGGTCGGTTAGTGAAAAGTAATTTATCATCTATGGTTGGCTGCCGGTGACACATGGAAAATTGTTGTCATGACTTATGATGGCGGATGACATGTGGACGGACAGACACTATGAATGGCGGTGACCCGGGAGACCTCTATATTTGTCTTTATTTACTGTACGCACGAGGTCACGTTTCTTGTAGATAGCAGTGTAATTTTCCTGTTAACTTATCTGTATCGGTAGGTTCATCTCTTTTGCTTTCAAATATTTTCCACGAAATGTTTTTAATGATATAATAATCTGTAGAAGAAATCATGATATTTTTTCTCCCTTCATACATACATGTTATATTTTCAAAATTTTTGCAGAAATATATTTCTCATCCAAACAACTTTTTAATGACTTCCTTTAAAATTTGAGAAAGGGAAATCTCATTGTAGTATGAACATGTATGAAGTTCGGAGTAAGCGATAATCTATCGGACCTTCGAATTATGAATTGATGCCGGGCAAGCGACAATAGCCGGTGCCTTGTTGCTCGATTTATTTGACAATTTATGGCTACAGGCTCTAACTGGAACTGGATTTATTAAGAAAAGCTTCACAAATTTATTAGTTTTCGTACTACGCAAAATAATCTTGTTACATATTTAAATGACTAACCTTTTTCTTATACAATATGTAATATAAGAAACTGGTCAAATACGATTCAGACTCGCCCATCAAGGGTTCCGTCTCAATGCATGATTAGTAGTCAAAGGGAAGAAGAACCTTTAAGAATCGATAAAGCTAAGCATGCAGGCGTAAGCAGATAAAATAAATTGATTTGACTGAACTTCTTGCTAAATTATTACTTGTAGGTCCACAGGAATTATCTATAGATTTTGATTACTTGGCAAATTTTATACAAAATGCAGCAAAAACGATGCATAAATGCTCGTATCTTTTGATGACTTTGATTTAGAAACTTGAAAGATTCAACAGAGATATTTTTATATGCTCAAGGGACCTTAGATCAGCTTAATATCTCTAAATGGTCTTGACAGACGGATAATTGAATAGTATAACGGATCGGTTGTCCCTTTCCAGCTATGGAACCCTAAAAATTTGAAAATAAGACTAAATTTGTCAACTTTATCAGAATGTTAAAAATACCTACATAGAATAATGTAAAATATCAGAGGGCTGATAAAACATAGCTAAAGCTGAATTTGGTCGTTTATTTCTATTCTCTTGGATAAACAAAAATGAGAATTGTGACAGAATAAAATATGACAAAGTTTCTTTGGTCGACAAGGCCGAAAGAGCAAGCAGTATTATGGCCATGTCGTAGTAGGTCACATGTTTTTTTTTTTATGGTAAAAGCATGGCAAACGAGCGTACGGGTCACCTGATAGTAAGTGATCACCGCCGCCCACGACACCACGTAAGCTTTTGGGGTGGCTGGGCCCCGGAGCCCGGCATTACCTAATGCGAAACGCAGTGGCATAAAGCCACTACTTCACGCCGGTTTTAAATGCCGGGGGTGGTAATTATCCGGTCAAGTCTGCCCATGCGTGTCACCATTGCTGGCAGCGTGACTCTCCCACTCGTACTTTAGTCGCCTCTTACGACACCACCAGTACCAGGGTGATCCTATTCTAAGCCGGGAACACACGGCTAAAATTTAATAAATTGACACTAAGTTAATGTCTAATTAAAAAACACTTAATAACACAATTTGTTTGTACAATGTTTCAATATTATTGCTACAATTAAGACTTTCTGACGAAATTTTAACTTTTTGAGTTTAGATTATTGAATATGCTTCGAATTTTTGGAGAGTTTCGCTTAGAAGTTATAGTTTGATTGGATTGCAAACTTTTAAAGTAAAACGAGCAAACTTATAGCAAGTTTGGCAGATCTGAGACTTCGATTTATATAAGCCAAATTTATAATAAAAAAATTAAAAATAACGTACACATGTTATGGTTTATTTTTTATTGAGTATGTCCGTTCCCCAATTTCTGCCGAATTCTGGAGGCATTGCGTGTTGTGTGGCAGAACTCAATGTCGCGCTTTTCCTTCTTCACCAGAGCGAAGAAATGGAAATATAAATGTAAGTAAATATTTCTCGGGTGGGGATCGAACCCACAACCGTCGCATTACAGTCGCACCCTTGTGCTGCTGTGCCACGACGGCCTCATTATATGTAACAAAATATATTTTTTTCTATTACTTTCTACCAGTAAGCAATCACGAACTAATTATTGCTGTGTTATTGTGTTCTGTGTCAATTATATTACCACGCGCGGTTCGTGTCTAACCACTTGATTAGATTTGAGTCTGTATTATTGTCTTAAAAGAAATCTTATGAGGCCATCATATTTTATTTTAGATAGAAAAATCATTAAAGCATAAGGGCACATTCTTGTGACTGTGTAATCGACTGGTTGTAGGTTCGGTACCCAATCGAGGAAATACAAAGTTTAATATTTTACTTGCTCACCCTGGTAACAAGCCAGAATTCGTTGGGAAGTTTGGAACGGAAGTGTTTTTATGGGAACGGACTGCTATGCGAAAAAGCGAGAAATTAAAAAAATATCGTTATTGCAACGCACAGTTAAAATGAATATTTATTATTATTATATATTTGATTTTATTACCTTAAGCATCTAAATATGTAATATATTCAAAAAGTTAATATCTCACATTTTAATCTATCATGTCACGTTACCCGACAATTATATGTAGATCAGGTAATATGACAATAATTGGTCCTATCGGGCTAATCTGATGAGAGAGTCCGAAAGTAGAGACGAAACACTGTTGTGTCTTGCTAAAATCATAGAGTATGGGCTTGTTAGATTCGTCGGTAACCATTAAGTATGTTAGACGATCTGTATGTTTTTTAAACGAACAATTTACTATATAATATTTTACAAGGAGTACCTTTTATGGTCAACGTAGAGTATGGTTGTCGCCACCCACACACAACGAAAATAAGGTTCTCAATGGAGGATAAAATAATAGTTTCATATTAAATGAACAAACGAATAATAACAAAATATTGTATTAAAAAATATTACAAAATTTTTATTCATAACCTACTTTCAACATTGCCTACTTGACATTTGAAATAGAAATTCTCAAACCATATACAATTCAGAAAGAAATCCTAATAATATATGAATATTGAATAGTATTGTAGTTTAAGCTATTTATATTTCACAATACAAATTTAAACAAATAAAACCTGTAGTGATGTACGATAATAGCATTCTGTGGATCGGGT
>DWGR01000613.1:0-20768 GCA_018247715.1 Heliconius burneyi | reverse complement strand
TTACTCTGGGAAACGAAAAACTTGTTTTCTACACGTATAAAAGCCGACCCGCATGGCAATGTTTAAGATTATACCAGGCATTATAAATTTGATTTCACTTTTACCGCTTTTACTTAAACAAAAAAAACTACACATATTTATTTATGCATGATTAATTTTGTATTTTGTAATTATAAATTAGATTATTTAAAAATTATATATTATTTTAAAAATTAGAAATTTAATTTTTGTTTAGTTTTAATTTGAAATATTCACAAAAATAGTTAAAAATAAAGTAAAAAGATTTTTTTTTTCATTAAAACATTAATTTAGAAGATAAGATAATAAATAATCCTTTGTTGGCACACATTTCCAATTTTATATATTCGCACTGAACCCGCACTCACCGTGTATTTCATTTTGTATGCTTAGAGAAACTTAGATGCGTTGTCGAAACTAAACCACTATATACAAGAGAAACACAAAACCGTTAACAACACTGACGGCCGACTGCCACAGCCGCCGAATTTGTAATGTGTTGTCGCTGTATTTTCACCGAATTTATAAGACCACCAGAGGCAAGCACCCGCCGGCGCTTCGGAAGGGTAAGAGTGTATCGGAGGACCCTTTCACTGAATCAACTGAAAGAATGGGAGCGAGCCATCGGGCTTCCGAGCCCAGACGTGAGGTAACACCGGCCGGAAGTATTACGTCATTTGATCACGGTTAGATGCATTGTATTGAAGGAGTAGTGCGCGTCGTGACCGGAGTGCAGCTGGAGATCTAAGGATAGGCCTAAAACATGTTTCGTAAGGCACAAGTGTTTATACTTCATACACAGGTACTTTATATTTCTTTTATTTTGCTGTATACTTTTATTTTGCTGTATTCGCATATTTTAGGGTGATAGAGGGAACCTAGTGTTAAGACAATTCATACTCCACTTTCCGTCAAATTTTCGAGTTAAGTGACTCAACGCTATGATTTCGCCTTGGTATCACAGCGAAGAAATGAAAATATAAAAAAATCAAAAATCTGCTTCACGCTGTATCCCGCACATAGCACGGTAAACAGAGGAAACTTAGTATTAAGACACTCCGTTCCCCACTTTCTGCCGAATACTGGAGGCATTGCGTGTTTAGTGCCACTAAAGTCTCACAACTCAACGCCGCGCTTTGCCTCGAGCGAAGAAATGGAAATATAAAATGAAGAAATATAAATGTAAATAAATATTTCATTTCCTCGAGTGGGGATCGAACCCACAACCTTCGCGTTACAGTCACACCTTAGTGCCGCTGCACCACGACGGTCTCAAATGAAAATATTAATAAATAATAATTCAATCCTCCAAATATGAACCCAAAACCGACGCGTTACAGTCACACGTTTGTACCCCTGTGTCATGACTATCGCATTAGCACTTACTTACTAACTTTACATAGTGTTATCAATTTTCCTAATCTTGTTTAATGTTCATTGGCTCACTCTCTTCTGTCGTATTAAAATTTAAAATCAGCTCGATAAACATTTAAGTAGATCTTCAGATACGCGGATGATGTGCCCAGAATTTTTAAGATGCGCATGCACTTTCATTCTCATGAATGCTGACATCACACAGCGTGGGTTGCAAAGTAATCGTTATTTTGAAGCTTGAGAACAAAGTTGGCTAAACATGTAGTAAAAATTTGTATGTATTATTTATAAAACTTAGATGACTATTTTATATTGTAGTAAACTATTATAAATTACTATTTTTCTCTAACTATACAAGAAATGAGCAAAGACAAATTCATAAAATATCTATAAAATAATTTTGCTTGACATATATACACCTTCTCGTAGAATGATTTTGTATTTTTATTTCAACTAAAAAAAATCTGTGTTACGCTTTATCCCGCACACGGCAGGGTAGACAGAGGGAACATAGTGTTAAGACACTCCATTCCCCACTTTCTGCTTAATTCTGGAGGCATTGCTCTACTGCATTCAGAATTCAACGCCGCGCTTTGCTTCGATACCAGAGCGAAGAAATAGAAATATATACGTTGGTTAATATTTCACTTGTTCGAGTGGGAATCGAACCCACAGCCGTCGCGTTACAATCACACCTTGTGCCGCTGCGCCACAACGGCCTCATTGCCTCTTTTTTAGCCGACTTCTGCAAGAAAAGAATTATCAATTGTACTGTATTCTTTTTCAACTAAAGCTTTACAAAGCATTAGTAGGTTACAATTATAAAATAATACACAAAGGAAGTTACGCTGTATAATATTAATAATGGTTACGAGTAATAATGTAATGTAATAAATGAAAATGTAAAGTTTAATATAATAGCCAGTATAAGATATTATACAATAAAACGTTTCAATAGACCAATAGCCATTTCAATAACAATAATAAAAATAAATATTATATTCTAACGAACGATTCTTTTAGGTTCGTATTTGCTAGGTATTAAATAATCTAATTTTAAGTAGAAGGAAGTATAAAAAGAATAAACGAGATTTGACGTTACTTCATAATTTGCTTTCAGGATATATTTTTAGTAAAATTTTGAATACTATACGTGATGCAGACATCGTTTTTTGGAATGAATCATAATTACCTGTAAATATTATCTTTTTATTTCAAATGTTACATTTGCAATTTTTAAATAAAATATATGCAAAGTTGCTTGTTGTTGATTATGTAGGAACAATTTTAAATCAAAATATATTAACAACTCACTGACTTGTTATTTCTTATATGCATTTCATAGCAAAATATCCCACTGTAGAGTTTTTTTAGTTTTACCTTATATCTCACCTTGCTGTAGTGATATAATAGTGTAAAGATACTCTGTTTCCCATTCCCTGCTTCTGGGGGCATTGCTTGTTGAGTGCCGAAACTTAACGCCATGCTTTGCCTTGAAATCACAGCGAATAAATGCATAAATATTAAATATCCTCGAGTGAGAATCGAACCCACAACCTGTCGTGCTTACAATCACATTTTGTGCCACTTTAACTCAGTCATTGTCCATTAAATAACCTAAATTTATACAAACAATGGGTCTATCATTACATAAGTCTATTGTTATCCATTGATCAAATTCTAACAACGTATTTTATTGTAATGTACACCGTTATTTAATCGAAACAAAAGATTCCCGCATTTCTTAAAAAAACACACCTGTTGAAACATTTTAAAACATTTTTATCACACCTTATAAATAAGTTACTAAATGCGGCCACATTCATAATATTAGTATCACGCTGTATCCCGGACTAAGCAGGATAGGCAAAGGGAACCTAGTGTTAAGACACTCCGTTCTCCACTTTGATTTTTTGGAGGCATTGCATGTTCAGTGGCAGTATTCAACGCCGGGCTTCTGCTTTGGTGAAAAAATGATTAAATAATAATTCATACTACCGAGTGCGCATCGAACACACAATCGTCGCGTTACAGTCAGATCTATAGAAAGAAGGAATATAAAAATCTAAGTTACTACTTATGTAACGAGTCTACTTATCGACATAACTGGACTCAAAATTACAAGTATATACTAATTATAACACAGCGATTAGCTCTTTTTATCTTCTCTTATTACTTTCTCCCATTTCAAGTAGATAGTGGAAATCATCCAAATATTAACAAGGTTTCGAGGTTCGTAACCCACTTAAATGTATTGTGTGCTGGTTGTCAAAACCTATTACTTTTGATCGTCATTTCGACGAATTTCTGTAAGTTGAATTCAAATAAAATCAGCTTCACGCTGTATCCCACACATAGCAGGGTAGGCAGAGGGAACCTATTGTTAAGATACTTCGTACCCCATTTTTCGCCGAATTCCGGAGGCATTGCGTGTTGAGTGGCAGAACTCAATTTCACGCTGTCTCGACACCATAAGAACTCAATGTCACGCTGTCTCGACACCAGACACATAAATATAAATTCCATTTCTTCAAGTGGGGATCGAACCCACAAACTGACTGATTGTGGGTTCGTGTTTACAGTCACACTATGTGCCCCTGCGCCGCGAATGGCTTTTAAGTTTTGGTAAGTTGAATTCGAAGCCACAATTATCAAATATTTCTATTTCAATCAAAACTGTATCACCATGTTACTTGTAAAAGTGAAGTTACTCGTATGTACTTTTTTTGATAACAAACCCTAGTGGAGGCCAGTCGTGGTGCAAAGGCACAAAAGTGTGACTGTAAATGCTATAGGTTCTGGGCTGTCACTGAGCGAAATGAAACATTTAATATTTGCATTTCTCTCTGATATCGAGGTATAACGTTGAGTTGAGGCGTTGAGTTCCGCCCCTAGATACGCTTCCAGAATGCGTATCTTAAATTTAAGTTCCCTCTGCCTACCTATATACCTACGGAATACAGAGTCAAGCTGAAAAACTAACCTTTGTAGAACTTTAAGCGTATTTAAAAATTTCAGCTAAATATTATTCCTACGAACACGTGGTTCGCGCACGTGCCATGGAGGAAAGTGATGGTTCTTATCTATATCAATGTACTTGAATTTCTCTTGGGAATAGTTGTTGGAAAATCGCTTAACGTTACACAGAGCTTAGCTTTTAAAATGGAGGCGTCAAAGATGGCATTGGGTTCTTAAATTATGTGAACCTAAATAGTATATCTTTTCGTTATATTTTTGAAGATTCCGTCAAAAGGAAAATAATGAAAGCCTTCTAGGACTGGCGTCCGTCTGCCAAGACCATATATCTCGAGATCGCGTGGATGTATCAATCTGAAATTATTGTCAAATTTTCTAGTCTACGGTCACTTGAACGCAATCAAAAGATACGAACGCTTATTCATCGTTATTACTGTATTCCGTAAAAAGAATCCCGCATAATCCGAACCTATGTACCTAGAATTATAAAATTTGGCTAGAAGTGGAAAAAATCAAAATGTGAAAATTTATAGATATTTCATAGAAACAAATAATTACAACTAATTGTAGTTAGTTTCATACAAAATTATGCATTCATTTTCTACAGATCCACAGATTTAAATTTGTAATTTTTTATAAAATGTACTTCTTCGGTATACAATTTTAAAATTGGTGCAGAACTCTCGGTTTTCCTCATCATTTTTTTAACAAGACGAAATTGAGAAAATATATTGATATTTGACTATAATGAAAGACCACATCAACATGTATTAATACCTAATAATATAACTCGCATTATAACATCTTTGTAAAAAATAATAAATAAATACAAAACCTACAAATTCTATGAGAAAAACTGTCCTAACGTACGCTTAATTTTCCAAATAGTTGACTTTACGAGTACCATCAAAACTAATTTACAAGCCTTTAGTTACCTTGACAATGAAAAGAGCATACAGTTACGGGAGATAAATATACGTAATACATTCCAGAAGTAAATGGCACATGCGTGATTGAGTATTTAAATTATATTAAAAGTTATATTATTCAATTTTGAGACCAGTCGTGGCGCAGTGTGACTATAAACAAGACTGGTTGTGAGTTCGATTCCCACTCGAGAAATTAAAATATTTACTTAAGCTCATATTTTCATTTCTTCGCTCTGGTATCGAGGCAAAGCGCGGCGTTGAGTTCAAACACTCAACATGCAATATCTCCAGAATTCAGCGGAAAATGGAAAACAGAATGTTTTAACACTAGGTTCCCTCTACCTCTGCTGTGTGCGGGATACAGCGTTAAGCTGATTTTAAACTTTTAACGGCATCTGATGCAGTAAATTTATTGTAATAATTTTATCTGATAATAAAATAACATTTTCAGATAAAAATATTCGAATACCCAATAAAATTAAGTTATTTTCAATACCATCAAAAGGTGACTTACTTTTATAACCGAATCACGCAAACGTAATCAACCAAAGTGAATTCAAAAAATGTTTATTTTTATTAGAAAACTTATAAAAGAAACTAAAGCATGATTCATCTTGACTCGGCGCCAGGAAGTTGAGCCACAAGGAAGAAAGTGAACAATGAACAAAGGTCTTATGTATTTCTTATTAATTTGCATATGTAATGCAACGGTTAGTAGAGTATAACTAAACATATAATTATTTTTTATTAAATTGTAAGATTTTCTCATATGATTATGTAGGAAGAGCTTTTGTTAACTTTTTGCTAAGTTTTTTAGAACATCCAATTTATTAGATACTTTTAATATACATTTGCATTTTTTACATTTAGCTACCCCCTACCCCTATACTACTATCCCTATATAGAATCAAAATAACATTTGATTAGCACATAGGATAAAACAGTTTATGCGAATGAATACTAATTAAGTATTGGTACGATATACAAACTTATAAATGATGTATATAAATATATTTCTATAAATGAGCTTATATTTTTTTTGAACATGAGGTTAAGGCTGTTAACCCTATTGACTTTTACAGCGACACCGGTTGGATAGGGAAGGGAAGGGAGTACCCTCACTCTGTCCGTGAAGAAATGCAAGCACTAAGTGTCTGCCTGTGAGGAAGTCGACGACTGTAAGGGCGCCCCCTGTGGGATTCGAACCTCGACTTGCGGCCGTCGAGCGGACTAATGAATTTATATTAAATTATCAAACATATTTGATTTTCATTATTCAACTAAATTGTTTGTATTTCGTAACATAATCACTATTTAAATGTTATTAGGAAAGCGGTGACATACCACTTTACAAGGAAATCCGGTTTCTATGAAAATTGACCACTTCTCAAAAAACGTACTATAATGTATGTGTGTATGCATATTATATCGACATAATCAGGAAGTAAGATTAAAAAAATACATCTTTATTATCTAAATTATTAATTATAACGAGAACTTAATATCTTTAGAAGATTAAAGTTGTCTGGAGTATATCATTTTATTAGGTAACTAGATTGTATAAAAAGTACTGGATGTGTTTAAAAAAGAATATTTTCTATCTATCTTCGTCTATCTAGAAGACTTCCAGTCATAAATAATAATGTTATTATGCATATAAAATGTGTTAAAATGTAATTATTAAGTAATATAATAAGATGGAGTCATATGTGTATGTGATAGTGTTCCAGAAATAGAAAGACCTATCATATCTAATCAACTTTCTATTGTGATTTTATAACATTGGAAAGATGAAAATATACATTTTTTTTCATATTTTATATATGTATATGATTTTTAATGAAATAGTTAAAATATTATTTAATATTCTATATAATATATACATGTGTATATATATATATAATTATCTATGCAAAATTTTATCGGTATAAATGAGATTTTGTTATATTTTATATTCGCAAAGTTTATGTAATTTGCTTACTTATTATTAGCAATTTAGTCATACAACTTGTGATATAATAAAATGAGTATAAAGACGTTTTACTTAAATAGTCGAATACAGCCAATTTTTGTAGTATAAAAAAATCTTTGACCGACTTTCTATTGCGGTCGCTTTGATGTAATGTTATTTTATGTTTTATTTCTTTACAATATTAACAATAGTGACATGCTTTTGCTACTTGTTCTCTTTGATAATAGATTTCTAAGTAATAATAATAATGTATGCCCTATAAACACTTCACCACGTTTTACCGAATTTTCAAGACACAACAGAACAAATAAAAAAATTAGCCTGACTTGTAGAGAAATTATTACAACCAAATATGAAAATTAGCAAAGCACTAGCACTCCCCTTGATTTTTTGAATGATTTACGATCTAATCTCAAATTTTAAAAAGAAGTAGCTTCTCTTATACAACACTGATTTTCTATTGTAAATAAGTTCAAACTTGCATAATTCAAGCTTCTGTCGAAAATGAAAGGAATACCTTTCAAATGTGCTTAATGAATTATAATAATGAGCTTCTTGATTCTGGCCGGTCCGAGAAGATGTGAACGACGAAGAGCGTGCCGGACGCCCGAGCACTTCAACGACAGAGGAAATATTTGATGAAGTGAAGAAAATGGTACAAGCCAATCATTTAATTACTATTCTACTACCAATCGATTTGTCTAGGTTCTTTAATAGAAATTCAATGATTGGCTTCTTCCTACTGCATTAACTGTACCTACGGTGATTGAAAAAATGAAGAAGAACACTTAACGTTTCTAGTAAATAATTAAATATAAGAAATAATAAAGGATATTTTGAATCCAATAAATTATAAGTTATGTTAATACGCTCATTTAGTTTTTTAATAATAATGTACGAGTATATGTTTAAAATCCAATTCGAAATAATGCCTTTCCCTAACTTCTCTATTATATATAATTATCTTTATTGTACTAAAATATATATAAGAAATAAAAACATTTTGTTCACAAAGGTGGACTTATACGAGATTATATATCTATAAGAGATCTTTTCCAGCCAACCAGTGGAAATGGATGAGTGACAAGTAGCGGGTTATCCCAGTTTTACTCTAAAGGTAAAAGTGCACCCACTTCACCCGAGCGACTCTATATGTATTGTAATCAGCTAGTAATGAAAATAACTATCGTTATCAAAAATATATATATTTACAAGCAATTTGATAAACAATGTTTTAGAATTATTATCTAAAATATCTTACAACACACCTCCAATCTCCATCCGGTTTTTACTTTTTAGAACACCGCATTCTGTAAAAGTATTTAAATTGTTTTAGTATGTGTTATTATAAAGAATGTTCCTTTTACTTGTTTGTCTGTTTATACTCGTGATTGTTGTGAGTTTTATCACGTAGGAATATATACTTTATGCTTATGACGAGAAGTGTGGGAGAGTTAAAGGAAAAAATGTTCTATATTTTATTTTATAGCGGGATGACAGAGAACACGTATTATCAAAAAACACAGCTTTAAGACAAAAATCAAGACTTACGGATTAACCTTGCCAGAGCAGAGAGATTACAATCATTTATTCTCCTTCCCTTCTTATTCTAGCTCCTTTCTCCTGGTCGAATTTAAGTTAAGTGTTTTAATAAAAATAAATACAAATTACTTAATGAGAAACGTCGAATAAGTGTAACGATACTACAAAAAAATATAATTTATTTTTAACAAATTTAAAGTGTTAATCCACATTTAGGAAAGAAAAATATTCCTGGAAACCGACTTGGTCGGTTCAGGCGCCCAGGCGCGGGTTCGAGTCCCGCTACGTTCAAATTTTTATACGTTTTCTAAATAATTATTTATAATTTATTTCTTTAAGTTACTAAAGTCTTTACAAGATTGAGATTTTATAATAACATTACGGTATAGCTACATAACTTGCAATTTTTTATTACGAAATCATTAAGACAGAAAGAGCGCGACAAAGATGCGTTTGTTTTACTCGTGTTACACGAAGCTGACCACTTTTACTATCACTCGGAGTCTGAATCACATTCTACTAAATAAATACGAACGCCGCACCAGGTTTCTCGATCATGTAATAAACTAGTTAGGTGTTCTTCTTAGCTTTATTGTAATACTAGTTTTTAACCAGACATTACTTATACATTTTATTAAAAAATCTTTTTTACTCTTATTTCTATTAAAAATCAAATTAAATCATTGTCACGCTGTCTCCCGCACACAGCAGGGTAGGCAGAACCTAGTGCTAAGACACTCCGTTCCCTATTTTCTGCCGAATTCTGGAGGCATTGCGTGATAAGTTGTAGAGCTCAACACCGCACTTTGCCTCGACATCAGAGCGAAGAAAATCGAAATATAAACGTAAATAATTATTTCACTTATTCGAGTGGCGATCGAACCAACAACCGTTGCGTTACAGTCACAGCCTTGTGCCGCTGCGCCACGACGACCTCTTTCCATTACATTAAGAAATTACTATTTCTTATATTTTATACGATAGCCATATCCAATGGATAAAACTTGTAAGAAATGTTTACTTACAAAATTATCTTCTTTAGCTAAATTTACCAAAAGTTTTGCACACACGCAAATAAAGGTTTAAAATCAAGACCTCAAATAAGATTTTCTGATAATATTTATTCATGTACTGGCAAAAATACTTACAATTTACACATTAACAGACTGTTGTTATAAGTGGTACGTCACCACGCTGCTTTTATGCGTACTACTGGTTATTTTACGGCGTGAAAATTAACAAACTAAATTTACAACGAACGCCTCGTACATAATTTTCCCATGAGAAAGTTGCCCTACCTAGTGCCTAGACTATAATTGATGGGTTAATTTTTTAATAGTTTCAAAACCGCTTTCCGAAATTTTAATTTTTACTCTTAAATCGGATTTAAGCCAATACTTGAACACTTAGGTAATACAGTTACAAATTACATTAAGAAGAATTCCTACTTGTTCTAGGGGTAGATATTTGAAATAAACGGAATGGGGATCGGAGTGTCTTAACACTATGTTCCCTCTGCCCACCCTGCCGTGTGCGGGATAGAGCGTGAAGCTGATTTTTTTTTAATATTTGAAATGAAAATAACATAACTATTATACTCTGCCCGTTTATCCGTCTCTCAAGACTATTTATCTCAAGATCGCGAGGAATTAACAAGCTGAAATTGATAACAAATATCCTAGTCTACAATCGCATAACTTACAGGATATTTTCCGTTGACCTACGAAAATTAAAATTTGGCAAGAAGAACTCCAAAATATAATCTTTTATAAGTAAATCATCCCAATGACCTGGCCATAGGTTGTAACTCTAAAATTTATACAGAACCTTAGGTGAAAGACTCCGAGTCACATTTGACCGTTTTTTATATTTACATAATTCATAAATAACAAAATGTATTAACCAAAAATAGATAACAATTTTCAACTATTATTGCGTTTCAGTCGAACAAGCAACAGAGGTGGTCTTTATTTATAACTCGCATCAATCACATTGAATACTTAAAATTATCATCACGTTTACTTCACTTAAAACGTTTTTCTTCTGAAACAAACATTACGAAACTAGATAAAATCGGTGTAATAATCATAAAGATTACGCAATACAATTTTTTTATGTAAATTTTATCTCCATTTAGAGTGAACGACATGATGACTTCTGTAAAACACTTTCTTGGACGTCGTCTCTGTAATGATGGACATTATAGATTATTGCGGTTATTCTCCATTGTAAACTTAACACAACATTAATATAAGACATTTTTATATATAACGTGTTTGAACGTTACAGCTACGTGATTTTATTGTTCATGACAAATCTAATTATATATTATTAATTAAGTTAATAATTAATTAACTTTAATTGTTTCTAACTATTAATGAGATATTTTTTGGAGAAAATGTTATAGTTAGTAGACGTCGTGGCGCAGAGGCACTAGGATGTGAATGTAATGCGATGGTTGTGGGCTCGATCCCCACTCGATGAAACGAAATATTTACTTAAATGTATATTTCCGTTTCTTTGCTCTGGTATCGAGGTAAAAGCGCGGCGTTGAGTTCCACCACTCAATACGCAATACTTACAGAACTCGGCGGATAGTGGGGAACGGAGTGTCTTAAGACTATATTCCCACTACCTACCCTGCTGTATGCGGGATACAGCGTGAAGCATTAAAAATATAATTTTATAAGTTCAAGAGTTAGGGTTCGTTTTTGTAAAAAAATGAAGCACTATAAAATCTCAAAATAAAATTGAAAACCAAAAAAATAAAAGAAATATAAATAGAGCATGCGTTTATTCGTATGTATACATAATAATTTGGTTGCCAATAACTTCGGTGATGTCCGGACAGGTGTAAAGCTGTGTCGTTGTATTAACTCTAAGCCTAGCTGTTACCGCCTGGTGCCTAGTAGACCCCGACGTACCCTGGAACAACGATACGGCCGACTGGGTCCACTCCATTCACCACTGTGGGTCCGGCTACGATGGTCTGGACAAATAAATTGAATTTATATAATATATAAACAATTTTCATATTAATTAAAAAATATTCTGATTGTGGCCATTGTGGCACGGTTGTGGGTTCGATGCCTACTCGGTGGAATGAAATATTTAATTTTTTCGCCCTAGTAACGACGCAAACTCCATTGAGTTCCACCACTCGACACGCAATGCATTAAGAATTCGGCGGAAAGTGGATAACGGTGCGTACTAACACTAGGTCCCCAGGTCCCTTCTGCCTCCTCTGCTACGTACAGAATACAGCCAGAAGATAAATAAAAATATAATTATGATCATGATTTCTTGTATAGGAGCTCTTATATATTTGTTGGATTCTGTTTTTAGTATAACTAATTTTTATCATAGCCCCAACAGAAATGTATCATCTGAAAAGAAATATCAACTGTCTAACTATCATGGGTTATTACAAATTACAAACTGGTGACAGACAGACGGAATTTTAGCAATAGGTAATTACTATTTTTGTACGGAACCTTAAAAGAATATCTCAATTAGAAAACCACTGTGTTATTATAAAATTTTAATAAAAAATATTTTATCTTACCCGAGATCCCAATACAGGAGCGACGACGCCAGGCCAGGTGAGGTATTGGGGGGCAGCAGCCGCCAGAGCGACACAGCACAAGAAGAAGAACACCTACACATTAGAACATAATGTTATAATGACTAAAAGTTTCCATAATAGCTTAAATAATACACAATCAATAGCTTTTCTTTTCTTAATTTTATGACATCTTCATGTTAGCTTGCAAATACTTGCACTGACATCAAAAATAGAAACATATATAAATGTCGTCAATAAGAACACGTTAGCGTGAGGCAGGTTCTCCCTTATTAGGATAAATAGGTTGAATAGTAAATGATAAATGATCGATGCTATATTTAAAAAAAATATCACATATGCTTTATATAATTTTCAAGACACTCCGTTCCTATAAAGACTCTTCAGTTCCCCAGTTTCCGCCAAATTCTGGAGGCATTGCGTGTAGAGTAGCAGGACTCAACGGCGAGCAGAACCGAGCGAGCGAAGAAATGAAAATATTAAATATTTCATGTCCTCGAGTGGAAATCGAACCCACAACCTATCGTCATTTTTATATTTCAGTATAATGATATCGGTTTATTAATGTTTAGTAATGTTAAAAACCAGAACATGTATCCATATTATTTATATGAATAATGGTTATTATTTTTAAATCAATATTTCCGTGAGGTCATCGTGGCGCAGCGACGCAAGAGTTTGAATGTAACGACGGTTGTGGGTTCGATCCCTCCTCGAGGAAGTGAAATATTTATTTACGTTTATATTTCCATTTTCTTCGCTCTGGTGTCGAGGCAAAGCGCGGCGTTGAGTACCGCCACTCAACACGCGATTCTTCCAGAATTCGGCAGAAAGTGGGGAACGGAGTGTATTAACACTAGGTTCCCTCTGCCTACCCTGCCGTGTGCGGGATACGGCGTGAAGCTGATTTATTTTAAATTAATATTTAAATAATACCTACAATTTAATTATTTCCAAGTGTTAAGAAATAGCTCTTAACAATTATTTCATTCATTGTACTAATCTATAGAATATATTCGCTTTAATCCAGTTATTACTATAAATTATATGTTCATATTTAATTATAATTATAAATTGTTTAAAAAAATATTAAAAAAATAAAATAAGATAACATAAAAAATACGTACGAAGAATTTCATATTGATGGCGTTGAAGATGTTGTGTGGTATCTCACTAGAACTGCTCAAGAGCCTTCTGAGTGCAAACTATGCTGATCTACGGAAGACAGGCTCGTTATATAGGGCTTTAGAAGGTCGCCAACAAGTCCTAGGTATCCTAAGCTTAGCACCTCCTAAGGTCATAACTGATCTGAATGGCTAAATACCTGTCTTCAAGAAAAAAATATTCGTATCGCTCTATCCGATACAGATATGGTATCAATAATAATTTATTAGTTCAACTGTGATAGTCATCTATGTCGGGCCAAGCATCTGGCGAAATTTATGGAATTTTTGCCATATCATGTAAATATCTTGGACTTTCTTTCAATATGACTCAGAAGCTACCATACAAGTATGAATATTTGTGTGAAAATCATATTGAGTAACAGTCATTATCAAAGACCAACCTGTTTTCTATATATATGGACAGACTTAAAAATATTTTATTTAGATATAGATGTAGGTATAGGTAAAAAAAATATATAAGCTGTTGTAAAAACATAACGTCGGCTTACAGTGTAATCCTGCTAAGTCCGTTACTTTTTTTTGTCATATGTTATATTACAAAATAAATTATATAAACCAGATAATACATAGCACCTACTTAATAATTTTAAAAGAGGTTTTTCGTCTCTCCTGATTTTCTTATTAGCTGTTAGCAGGTTTATACTTTAAGCCATGGATGCACAGATCGCGGACCGCGGGCCGCATGCGTCCCGCCGGTCGAATACTGGTGGCCCGCCGACAGCAAAAATAATCCTCCCGTAAATTCTTTTTCAATTTTAATAAATTATTATCAATTCTTTATTGTCCTTAATTACCTGTACTTCTGCCGGCCCGCCACCCGTTCATGATTTTCCCTAGTCTTAATAAATCTGTGGAACCGTGCTCTTAGCCGACGACACACAATCAAATCAAAACAAAAGTACACATTGAATTATTCAATGTATCAGTTAAAAATTAAGACTAAATATTTAAAGGCAGATCAAAGATTTCACCTACTAATATTTTTATATTAATTAGAAAAAAAACTTTTAAGTTATAACTAAAAAGTTTTACATATTCTTTCGCATAGTTTCGAGTACAAAAGTAAAATTTGAAATTTCCTTCACATCGCCCTATCTGTATTTATCACCTTGATGGCATTATATTTCGTTTCATTGATTTTTAAGGCAGCTAAACGTGAAAATAAAAAAATTACAACATTATTTTTAGGCTAACTGATTAAGTTTGAATAGTTCATAAGACTAAATAATATACAGAGTGAAAGTCTCAGCGAATTATTTCCGAAAACATCATATAGGATACTATATTTCAAACCCATACCTAAAGAAATTAATCAAGATTCTTCAACAATTTGTACGTAGGATTTCTTTTTCATTTCACTATTTTTATCCAAGCCCGTATTTCGTGTGATGCAATTACTCATAGATACCAATAACTTTGATGGGTTTATGTGGGCGTGAGTCGTCCTTTCAAATGGCGTTTTATTTTACAATTATAATTTTATTATCTATTATATTTAAAAAAAAAAACTTTTTCATTTATGTGAAGAAAATATATATTGTATAAGGCTTTCATAGAATAGTTAAAACTGTGGTTTTATGTATCGCTGACACTTCCATCCTGTATATTTGTCACTGTTCAGCGTTTATGTAACCTACTTAAGTAGCTTTTAAATAAGTAGTCCTCAAAAAACATGGATATAGTATAGTAGAGAAGAGCATCAACAGAAAGTATGTATACAAATTGTATCTATTGTAGTTTATTTTAGCTGCACACTATACACACACATAACGGGGTACGCAGAGGGAACCTGGGAATCTAATGATACTTCGGTTTTTAACCTTCCGACGAATTCTGGAGGCATTGCGTGTTGATTGGCGAAACTGAACGATATAATGAAAATATTTAATATTTTATTTCGTAGAGTGAGAATCGAACCCATAACCTGGCGCGTTTACGGTCAAATGGTAGCGCCACTGTGCAGCCGACTAGCCACGTACCTATATGTACTATTATAGGAAATAAATGTATCTAATATACATACATATACGAGTATTTCCAATAACTATTAAAGCTCTCGTTATAACTGTGTTCCACATTGACATAATTTTCTTTGTTTATATCACTCATTTGAAACCTGATCAATATGTAGGCGTTCTGAGTTATTAACATACGCAACCTGCCCTTATTATTGTTATACTGTCTGTCATCAAGCAAGATATCAGATCTTTTCCTTTTATATAAATGGAATTCTGTATTATACATATTTAACTACCGACTCTGCTATTCTGAGATTCATTTAAGAAAAATACAGAACTCTCTTTTTTATGTAAAAACTTAAATAGTAAGCCCTTAAATTACTATGTAAATGCAGATTGAGCCAAGCTGAAAAAAAAACAGCTTCGCGCTGTATCCCGCACACAGCAGGGTAGCCAGAGGGAACTTTGTGTTAAGACACTCCGTTCCCCATTTACTACCGAATTCTTGAGGCATTGTGTTTCGAGTGGCGGAACACAACGCCGCGCTTTGCCTATCTGGCATCGGAAGGGAAATATAAATTTATTTAAATATTTCATCTCTTCGAGTGGGAATCGGACCCACCACCAGTCGGTTTCAAGGTCACACCTTGTGCGCCTGCATCACGACTGGCCTCAAGCTGAAACAAATATTAAAACTAAATTGAAGAATTTTATTTTTAAAACCTTTTGTCATAAAACTATTGTAGAAAGGTTATGTAAAACTTTTTATTTAACTATTGATGCCACTAAAGTTCGAGCTGCATAGTGTGCCAATGTCTGACTGTTCGCTGTACACAACCACAGTAGGTATCTCTTAAAAAAATGCAGGCAAGAAGAGTCGTAGAAGCATCTAAAAATTAGATTCTGGCTGTATTTTAACTATATCCTCCTTTAACATGTATCCTCCTATAATGTAACACAACCTCTTTTTAACGTATTCCGTCCTTCTTCGTGTGTTCTTCATTCAACATGACATGGCGCAGTGCTTTGTGTTTAATTGTCACGCTCGAAACGCTGAGAACAGTAGTCCGAGCAAGAATAACTATCGAAAACTATTCGAATCCACCAATTAGGAATTGAACAACATCCTATACAAATTAGTATCGACAACGATTCGAATACTTTTCGATAGTTATTCGTGCTTGGGCTACTGAACATTAGGTACCCTCTATGGATATGAATAATATAAGAATAAGTTTATACTCATTTTTTTTCCTTATAATCTAACTGATTTTTTTAAAAAAGCGCCTGCAATATTCGATTCAGACGGCCCTAAAATTTTGAGTAAGTAATGTGTAGAGACGCGTAGAAGATAAAAAGAGTGACCATTCACATATAAATATTTATATATTGAAATTGATCTTAAAATCTTTATGTAACAAAATTCTTTACACGAAAACTGGAATAATAACATTTTTTTACTAAACAGTACAAGTGTATTTGAGATAAGCATACAACTTACACAAATTTACATATTAATGTATTAATTAGACAAGATCCATAAATTTTAATAACTGCTGTAAGGTAAATGCTTGAAATAAGTTTTAAAAGTTGTACAGTGAAATTACAACCTAGAACCACTATTACATTAATACTATAATCAAATTATACGGTACCATAACGATCCCGCTAAACTATTAGAAGCTTTAAAATAAGTAACAGAATATAAATTTATGATTTTTCGTCTGTCTGTTTGTGCGCGCTTATCTTCTGAACTACTGGACCGATTTGAATAAAACTCCTTCGTTATCAGATCTGGACAGGATCTACGCTATATTTGATTTTGATTTTGAAATGAAACTGATTTAGATTTTTTTACCTTAAAATATACACGATTATATAACGAGTGGTTTTTCAGCATCAAGCCTCATATGTTCGTCCACGTCAGATTCCTCTGGAACTAAGGCGTCGGCGCGATATACAGCATTCTCGATCCACACCGCTATGCGATCAGATATGGCCACCATGAAACGGGCGAGTCGGCCGGGGTGGGTGCGGGATGGTTTCGGTTCACCTAAATGTTTATTAAAAATCAAATAAATCAGCTTCAAGCTATATCTTCCCCTTCTTCAAGCACACAGCAATAGTAGCACTGTCCGGCGAATTATTCAAAGCGTTGCTGTTAAGTGGCGGAACTCAACGCTGGGCTTTTGTCTTGGTGCCAAAGTGAAGAAATGAAATTGTAAAGAAATAATAATCCATTCCCTCGAGTAGGGATCGAACCTACAACACTCACACCCTTGTGCCCCTGCGCCACGACGGCATAAATAAATGTATACAATATAATATTACCTTTTTAAAACTGTTTACCTACTATTATCTTTTTAACTTCACGCTGTATCACGCATACCTATAAAAGTATAGGCAAAGGAAGCAGCAATCTTGAGATGGTGTTTTCATTCATAGATTATAAAAACTGTATCTCTAGATCAATGTCAGAGTTGAGAGCGGTTTATAAATAGAGAACTTAGTGTCACTTAAGTCACTCCGTTTCTCAGGCACTGTCCAATGTTCGAGACATGCGCATTGAGAAAATCGTTGGCGGAACTCAACGACGCGTTTTATTTTGTCAGAGAGGGGAAATAAAAATAGTTCATTGGCCCCAACCCCAGAACCCAAGACCACAAAGCTTAACGAAACTTACGTTATAGAGAACATTCAACTTAAAATATTAAGTCAACTAATTTTATTATGACACATTCAAACACACCTAATATTTCCGCAACTCTCTCCAAAACCACATCCGCGATACTTCTAAGTCTATTCGATACCAACATCTCTTTTTGTCCCTTCGCAATATAATCGCACAGACGGTAGGCCACCTTTAAATATATATAAGTATAAAAATATTAATATTAAGGATATATCAATATTAAATAATATATATCTAGTAGACGTTTAATGACGCTTTGTAATTATAAGAAATATAATTCATAGGGTTTAACACACGTATTAAAATAGATAAAGGATGTTATTTGGCAATTCATTTTCTTAAAAAGACAATAATAGATTATTTTACTCTTAACATATATTATTATATAGTTTATGCGTTTAGCGAATGACTGTCAATGTTGTGGGTTCCATTCTCACTCGGGGGAACGATTTATTTTCAATTTCTCTCTTTGATTACAAGACAAAGAGCAGCGTTGAATTCTGTCTCTTACTTTATTTAGAAATTTGGTTTTAAGCCATTTAAACTTTATTCTCATTTTAAAAGCGATTTAAAAGCGAAGCGAAAATCTGTATATATCATAATACAACTATACTCTATTCACAGAGTCATGAGATAAAAGGTAATCAAATCAAAAAAGGTTCTTTCATAGGTCATGATTGATGGAGTTACTATATTAATTTAAAAAAATAAGAATATCTATGGCTTTATGGAAATAATATATAGTGGGTAGCACTGTAAATAACATTATAGAACGATGTATATCATTATCTAACAAGCCCTAGAGTCAAGCATAATTGTATCTATTTTTCCTTCTTTTATTATGTTTTAATGAATAATAAATATTTCAAGAATATACGAGCGCGGTGTTATTCCACTTAGTTTATATTTAGTTCATACATAATTTATTGTCATTAAATATGTATATACAACAAGACAATCTTGAACCGCCTTTCAATAACAGCTGTTTACGTATCTCTAACTTTTCTTGCAACAATGTAGACAAACAAGGCTATCGCTGCTTTTACACTTATTCGACTGGGACACAATATTTTAAGCTTTGGCCAGTCGTGGCCCAGGAGCACAAGCGCGTGATTGTTAATGCGACAGATTGTGAGTTCGATTCCCAACCGAGGAATTGAAAATATTGCTTCCAAAATTCGACGGAAAATGGAGAGTGGAGTGTCTGAGCACTAGGCTCCCTCTGACTATCCTGCTACGTGCAGGATACTGCGTGAAGCTGATTTTTTTTTTGTACAATTTATGAAAAAAATACACGATTTTTGAAAGAGATGAAGAAAGGACGAAGTACAAGATCAGTTTAAATGGTAAGATATTAGAACAAGCGAATGAAGTGGTATATTTGGAAAGTATGTTCAGTAGAGATGGATCTGGAAAAGCGTAATGCTGCCGGTAACAGGGTTAACGGAGCCTTAGCTACGCCTTTGCCTTGATACCAGAGTGAAGAAATGTTAATACATATGTTGATGACAGTGGACGAGGCGAGAGGTAGAGGTATGAGACACCGTAGCCTTTGGCGCTCCGTTCTTTCTCACTACCATTATGTATGTGTATGTGTATATTTATATACGTGTCAAAGCCGTCAATAAAAAATAATGAACGCATTAATTCGCCTACTAGATACATTCTAGATCATCGATTCTTCTAACTCTTAGAAATACATAAATACATAAAATGTCACCTGAGCACTAAAATTAATGAGCCACTTTTGTCTCTGCCGCAGCTCCCTAGCTTTGTCTACGTGTTCTCTGCGGCTGACCATCCCGCCTGGACCTGACCAACGCTTCGATGATTCGCTCAACGCTTGGAAGTATTGCTCAGTTTGCCTGTTTAAAAAATTATCTCATATTCTCCTTGTCACATCATTGAATTAATTATCTTTATAATATTTTTATTGAAAAATTTTCATGAAAATGTATCTAAGTGTAAATTTGAAAGAAGGTACGAAGCTATAGTGTCTGAGTTTTATGTAGAATTGAAACTATTGACTTAAAAATAAAAATATATCCAAATCTACACCCCCATTTCGACCATATAAATAAAATTGAAGTGTCTTTGTGTGATTTCAAATAACTATGTTTTTTCTAGTACATTTATGTAAGTTATTCGCACGATACGACAACTAAAATAAAAAACATTTTAAAATTTATGTCCGTCTACGACAATTGTACTAAGTGTACACGACAATTGTGCCTATAACTGTAAGGACAACAATAATAAACAATTATTTTCCCCAAATTTGTTCAAGCGGGCGAAGCCGCGGCACCGGCGGGTCTCTACATTCCGACTAAGAATTAAATTATTAAATATTCAAGCGCTTGCAAAATCAAATGATTTTATAAATACATATATAACTTACTCCGGACTAAGAAAATAATCTTCCTCTAAAGCACTTTTAATTTTATCCCTTCTTTCAAGAGGCAATATAGCACATTTCTCATCCCAAAGCGAACGCAAGCGCCTGGCTGTTGGTCGCGCCAGCATTTCCATCCTTTCCA
>DWGR01000612.1:0-20768 GCA_018247715.1 Heliconius burneyi | reverse complement strand
AAAAACATAAAAAAAACATATTGAAATACGCTATTATTTGTCAAAAAATATGTATAAATTGTCAATGTGTCATAGAATTTTGAACGTATGTGTGCCTCACAATTTCTACAAGAGGTAACATTTTTTTTAAATTTAATTAATTTGCTCCCTTCAAATTGATCAACCATTTAATTATAATTGATTTTCACTTAATACCAGCTTCGTTGTTCTTTTTCATAAAAGTTTTGAAATTCAATTAAGCCCCAGTCCAGAGTAATCAGAGAAATGTGTTCCGATGAATTGATAAACCGATCCGTATAATTGATTACAAACAAACCAAGATAGCTGCGTAGCTTATATTTAAATAATAAATAAATATTTAAATAATAGAGATGAGAGTAGATAAGAGACCGTCGTGGTCCTGGGTCACAAGGATATCACTGTAACGTGACGGTTGTGGGTTCGATCCCCACTAGAGGAAATGAAATATTTATCTAAATTTATATTTCCATTTCTTCGTTTTGGCTTCGAAACAAAGCGTGGCATTGAGTCCCGCCATTCACAATCAACATCTAATGTCTTGAAATTGGAAAAAATACACGTATAAGGTGCATGCTTTATCTTAATTAAACCAGAGTACGTAGAGACAACTCAGTGTTCAAACATAATTTCCTCCACTTTCGAGATATTGCGTGTTGAGTTGCAAAACTTTCATAATTTTCTACATATTCAAATAATTAATATAGCACCTGTCTTACTTCTAGCCAAAGAACCATTAAACTTCTATTTTTTTTTACATTTGAGAATTGTATGAAAAACCGAAAACAATTTTAGTAATATTTTTATCTTCAATACAAACATTTTGATCGGTATTCGGATAATTCGTGATATTAAAAGGAATTCCTAAAAGGTATTTTCAATAAACGAAACATGATTACTCGAAGCTAACTGAACTGAAAATCCATTATAAGTACACCCGTCCTCCAATAAATCTTTTTTTAAAGACGCGATAACTTTATATGAGAATTATAAGAATTTATAGAAACTTGTTTAATTTTTCATATCTTTTATAGAGATAATAAGACCATATCCTTTTTAGAAGTTAAAGGCAATACGTTTTTTTTGTTGGTTTTGTGTGTATTTTTACACAAAAACGTATTTTAGCGTTACGCTGTATCTTAGCAGGGCAGGCACAGGGAATCTAGTGCTAAGATACACCATGCCTCATTTTCCACTGATTTCTGTAAGCAAGACGTGTTGAGTGGCACATGTTTCTTGTTAATAAATTATGTATAATCAAAGCTTATATAAAGTTAAAGTTAACAGACAGTTCTAAAATTTAACTTTCATTATATTGTAACAAAAAACATTTTAAATCACATAATATACAAAATAATAATATTAATAGCTTACACGTACCTGGAGCTGCTATCTGAGACTCGCACAGGTCCCCGGTGTACCCGGGCGCGCAGATACAGCTCACTGCCGCTGGACCCATTTGCCTGTTACAATGGAGTAATTTAATATATAGATAATTACAATATATTTTTTTAATAAAAATATACAATAGATCTACTCCGTACAGTTTAACAGTAACGAAAACGAATTTATTTTATTTTCAAAAAAGTTGTGACAACCATAGTATAAAAAAAAATTGGTTCCTTTAACGCAAAAAATATACGTCATACATTGTACAGTCATACATTTTTAGGAAAACAACAACAATAATAAATTATAGAAAACAATAATGTGCTTTTAGAGAATATTTTTTATTACAATTTTGTGAGATATTCAAGTCTAAAGACGTAATTTAATACCAAGACTCGCGAAAATTTATATAGAAAATTAACTACTTCGAAATTGCTATAAGAGCCTCATAATACTTGTATACGTACTCCAGAGCACTAGCGTGTATCCAATCTGACCCCCACTCCGTTAACTAAACTACCTAATGTATCCGGTATCTGCAAAATTTATGTAAATCCCCAAACGAGTACCGAAGTATCCGAAACCAATTAATTCCACAGTGTATTCTGTAAACATCGCATACTATATATAACCTATTATTTTACTTGTACCGTCCCGTAACAAGAGCGCTGGAAATACGACGGTTGCGGCATCGAATTCCACCTGAGGAAAATTAATTATTTTTATTTATCGCGGCTATTTATTACGCGATGTCTCAATATTCAGGAACGTAGTGTCTTAAGACTAGGTTCCTTTTACTTATTCCACTATTTACGGGATATAGCAAGTTACAAGTTATTATTATTTAATATTTCTCGCACCGTTATGACCTATCGAGCATCTTGTCGAGCTTAATGATTGTACGGCAGTGAATTAAAATTTGATTTAAGCTGTCATTTATTTAATCATTAAACGTGTATTTTATTTTTCTTAATACGCTACGCTAGATGAACTTGATGATTCTTATAGAGGAAGTTTAGAAGTGTTAAGCTTCTACATATACGGTACTATTGAGTATATACTCATAATGAATAGTCATGTATTTGTGATATGAACGTTTCCCTATTTTGAGTCACCCTTTAGCTCCTCAAGTGGACATTTATCAGGCGCGCACACGTATTTAGAATATAGTTCATGCGCCACGAGATTGTATGGAAATTGATGCTATCACAGTGCAGAGAGCACTTCGCGCAGCAAGTGCATTACGTCACGCAAACAGTTTGAAAGCCGCTATTATGCGACCTGCTCTCGTAGTGTCAGCCTGAATCGTGGTAGGCTTATGAGTCGTGTAGAAGCCATAAACAACATGGCGGATATTTATATGATAAATGTTACGTTCATGTTGCAATAATATATCTTTTATTTGCATAATATGGTGGTGTACCTGTACAGAGTAAATTTGCGGGCGTAATTTTTAATATTTAGTCTTTATATTTTTTATATTATTACATTTATTTATTATACTATTAATTTTAATTTATATAAAATTTTGAGGCCGTCGTGGGACAGGGACATAAGCTTGCAACTATTAACGCAACGGGTATGATACGGGTCGGGCGATTGAAATATTAATTGTATTTTTTATCCATTATCTCGCTCTGGTAAAGAACTAAGGCCCGGCGTTGAATTTCGCCACTGTATACCACACGCTATGCCTCAAAATAAGGACAGAAGTGTTGCAATGGGACACAGACTATCTTAATATGAAATACGCATTCTTTTCCTATTAAATTCAATAACTACTTATAAAAATGTAGTCGACAAAAATATAAAGGTAAATTTAAGTTTGCTTTTGTGAATTTACTTAGGAATTCAACGCAGATTCAGCGTTCGTTGTTACACCAAGCTGAATATCTGCAACCATTCCCGGTCAATATGTAGAGTATAGATAGCACGTTCAATATTATTATTAAAGCCACATATGAAACAATCATTGCTTTAAGCCTAGATACTGTCAGGTGGAGGAAAGTTTTGAAATATTTATTGTACGTTTTTACATAATTATAATACTAGATTTTCTTTTTTCTTTAATTGTTAAGTTGAAATATTTTGTTTTCTTCTGAAAACTTGATTTATGTTTGGAGCAGCATATCTTTAAAATTAGGGTCAAATCCTCTATCACGGTGACTTACACCACAAGGTACAATTCAAGGTAGACATACGAGACAATTCTTATTTGTCATATTTCAATTCAAATTACTATAATATCAGTTTAAAATTAAAAGTATAAACGACATAACATTCATTACATAAATAATATTGTGATAACAGAAACTTGCGAACTAAATATCGAAGGAGATCCATCGTCGGCGACGTTGGACTCGTTATCGCGAGGAAATTGCGAGGACTTAGGATGTGAGCTGTGACCTCTTTTGGATAGATGAGCGACACTATTTTAATTGTGTGCAAGAGCTCAAAATATTATTCGTTTGTATTTTTAAGTTTGGAAAATTCTTGTTGTAAAATTATTAAGGTTTATATTGAATTCCGAAAATTATGCAGTGACAGGATAAGCAAGGAATGTTATTTGAGGACACTCTCTCTGCCATTTTTCTCTCAATTTTCTAGTCATTGTGAGGTAAGTGGCGGAGATCAAGACAGCACACTGAATATTTATTTAATAATAAATACTAAATAATTGAATAATGTTGCTGTCATCGCAGCGTAACTGCACAAGTGTGATTGTAAACGCGACAGTTGTGGGGTCGATTTACTTTCGGGGAAACTAAATTTTTTATATTTCAAAATGCGACGTTAAGTTCCGCCACTCTGGTAGTCCGGTGTCTTAATAGAGTGGTATGTCAGGGATACATTGTAAAAAAAGTGATACAAATTAAAGAGTGAAAACAAATTGATTAGGATGTAATACTCGTATATCAATCAATAAAATTGACCGTGTTAAGCCAAAATTAATAAATCATATTTAAAAATGAGAGTGCCGCATTCTGACAGTATCTACCTACCTGCATTTTAAACTTTTTGCTTGATACTGTAATAAATTATTACTGAGCCGTCCTAAACTTAGGTCTCCTTTGGGGCCTAACTAATGACTACCGAATCAATATTAAATTAATCACAGTTAAAACGTCATTTATTCGGAAATACCCTTTAATTAGCGATGGCGAAAACTTAATTACTGTCGGTATATACGAGTATAAGTACATATTATATCAGCCAAAGCGTGCAATTCAAATCTCATTTATCAAAACACCTGTCTCGCTGGGAAGGTTTGACACGGGTCACGGTTACCTGCAGGTTCCGCCGTTTTTGCACATGTTGGACGTCCTCGGGCACAACGGCCCGACGCCGCAGTCAGCGCCGGAGTAACCTTCGAAACACGAGCAGTAGAACTCCCTATAATGAAAAACTTGTATTATTTAAATGCTCCACTAAGCTTTATATATAGATACAATTTTTTATAGGTACTTTGGTTAGTAATTGAATATTTTTCTTAGATGTATAGTGCATATAGCAGGGTAGGCAGAGGGAACCTAGAGTTGAGACACTCCGTTCCCGACATTCCACCAAATTTTTCAGGCATTGTATGTTGAGTGGCGGAACTCAACGACGACCTATGCCTTGTTACCAGAGCAAAAAAATAAAAATATTAATTAATTTCTTCTAGTGGAAAACGAATCCACAAACGTCGCATTTATAGTCACAGTCGTTTGTGCCACTCGCCACGCTCCTCTATTTTATTTTAACGTTAATTGTGTAATATGCTGTGGTTTTGTCTTTTTCGTATCTCAAAAGAAAAAAAAAACATAACCTTTATAGGATAATTTTACTGTCTGACTGTTTATGTGTTCAAATGTCTGTCTGTCCGACTGTCAAGCCAATTTTTGAAGAACGCGTTAATAAGCTACTGTTTATAAAAATAAACAGGATTACAGTTTCTTGAAAATACAGATATCAAAAGTTGAAAAAATAGCAATTAAATAATAGTTTGACCAAAGTACCACAGAAGCCCATGGCTTTCCATAAAGCCACTCACTCTTCGAAACAAAGATTAATTTTAAATATTCATGATTTTTCAATCTAAAGTGAAAACCCAATTTCAGATTTCAGCGGCAATTATTAAGCAAATGAACGAATACAATTAGTATTATCGCGAGTTAGCGCTCGACGATCAAATTACAACCGATTCCAATCCAGATGTTTTAATTAAGTAACTGTTTCCATGGCGTTACACCTCTTTGAAACACGTACACATAAGTAATGGTAGATCGTGATGTCGATAGGTTATTCTGGATAACAGACAAAATAATTACCATTAAAGTGAATGTCTCATTGATTCTTTATTACTTTTTATTCAATAACAATAGTAATAATAATTTAATATTGGGGTTCTCTGCCTCAAGAGGAAAACTCAACTCAACCCTTATAGGACTACTTTGTTGCCACTATCTATCTAGACTATTTATCTCGAGATCACGTGGAAGTACAATACGGTACGCAACGGTATATTGGGGGACAGATAAAATCAAACTATTGAAAAGCTTGATTCTTTCAGTAGTCAATGAATGAAAAGATACAAGCACTGTCTTTGCTGCATTTTGTTTGATATTCGATTAACCGCTTCTCGCTGTATCCCACACATAGCAAGGCAGGCAGAGAGAGCCTAGTATTAAGACACTCCGTTTCCCACTCTGCCGAATCCTGGAGACATTGTGTGTAGAGTGGCAGAACTAAATGCCGACATTCCATTCAATTTGTCTGACTATTGATCTAAATCAATAGTAATAAAATTAGGCACGATGTGAAAACTTACAAAATAAATAAAAAAAAGAATCTGAAAAGTGAATTTCTTACGTATTACATGACACAAACACTTTACAAGCTTTTATAAATAGTTAATTTCATACAAAATGAGTGCATACGCTCGCAATTGTAGATTTGTTTGTAACTTTGTCAAGTTGTTCTAAAATCCTGAAATTTCGATCATCTTACATATTATAGCAATAAATCTGAAATACATATTATTTAAATAAATGTAAACTTTTTGTGTATATTCCTCTCACACGATGTTATACTAAATAAATTCGCATTAAATTTCTCATACTATCCGTCGCATCTGTGGCGACACCGCACAAAGCTTCCAAGTGGTACATCAAACAAACAAAGTGACACGTTAACAAATATTTTGTCACGTAAACGTGAGAGGATGCGGTCGACGTGCTTATTGAATAAACGAAAACTTAGTTATGCTTGGAATCTCGGTGCACCCACTATCAAACAGGACTTTGTACTAAATTCAAACAACTGCACATCACGGACTCGTATTTATGTGAATCCACCAGACGTTTAGTTAATGTATATTCAAGTGGAGCTCGGCGCGCTCGTTACTCATTTACTCGCCACATTATTATAGTCGAGTAAAATTAACTACTACACTTAAAGATTCTAATTTGGAAGACTAATTTTCTACTTAAACAATACTTGGCTTTTGAACTCCTAAATATCGTATCTCCTAAGTATCGTCTTACAAAGGCCTAGACTAACTTTACAAAAACACCACTTCCAGCTTAAGATATCACGATCCGTTCATCGATTACCCTCGATTATTTGCGTAAGGCTCATCCAATTAAAACAAGAACAAAAGGCAAAGCAATTGAGTCAATACGATGTGGAATTTTGAGCGATTCATTAAAATAGACTGAACGAGCGCTGTTGTCAAATATGTTATAGAATCGGAGACAAACAATTGCTATTATATAATCAAGTAGCAAGTACTTATAGGTATCATAAAATGAAGCTGAGTTATGTATGTAGTACCTATATTTATATCTGGAGGCTGTCGTGACGCAGGGGTTTGAGTGTCACACGTCGGTTGTAGACTTACTCCGCGTTCGGGTGAATGAATTATTATTTATCAATATTTGGATTTCTTCACTCTGGCACCAAAACAAAATCTCAGCGTTGAGTTCCGCCACTCAATAATTTTACAAAATGTGAGGAACGGCGTGTCTTAACACTAAGTTCCCTCTTCCTACCCTGCTACATACAGCGTGAAGCTGAAAAAAAAAATATACCTACTTATAATCAGGCTTAGCGTAACAATGTCCCAGTAATCTACACTCTATAGCGCTACACGAGGCCGGCTCTGGCGCGGTGGACGGCGCCTTCACCACATACGTCATATTGAACCCGAAAACTGACAGCAGGCCGAGAGCTCTCAGCTGAGTGCCTTCCAGCCTGTTGAGAGTCAGTTCTACGACTAGCACTGGACTCTGGACCTGTAAAGGAAATTCATTGTTAATATTCGAGTTATATACTATCTTGGTTTAGTTTACGTATACATACCCGTACGTATATATGTTGGTATTAGAATTGTACTTTTTTGATTTTTTACGTAAAAAAGAGCCTTGTGTTTCTTTTTTTTATGGGAAAAGGATAAGGCAAGCTCGCGTTCGGCTCACCTGAAGGTAAGTGATCACCGCCGCCCACGACCCCGTGTAACACCAGAGGAGTGACAGGTGCGTTGCCAGCCTTTAAGGTGGAGATAGACACTCTTTTTGAAGGTACACATGTCATATCGACCTGGAAACACTGCCGCGGGTAGGCCATTCCACAATTCCGTGGCGCGTGGAAGGAAATTCTCACGAAACCGCACAGTAGTGGAGTGCCACATATCCAGGTGGTGTGGATGATATTTAAGTTTGTGACATACTGTGTGGTTAGTAAATGATTTGTGTGTTTAATCGTCGAATTCAACGCCGCCCTTAGAAAAATGAAAATAAAGAGAGAAATTGAATTTAAATATAAACATTGTATGTAGCTAATAATATAAGATAGCACTATAGCCATTACATTCAGGCGCTGTTCCACTCTACTAAGATGGACTTTTATGAATTTCAATGTATCGATTTTTAAATCTGCAATTTAACCTTGTGAAAGTATCGTTATTCCGATAAAATAAAGAAAAGTTAAGCTCGTCATTTACTAAATACCTATAGAAGCTACCACATGTTTTAGTAAACTTACGTAAAATAAGCTCTATAGGTATTAAGTAAATATGTATTAATACAAACACAACGACGAGGACGGAGAATTGCAACAATATGTTCCCTCTGCTGTCGTATATACTAAACAAACTATGCTATGTAAGGTAATATTAATACAAAAAAAAAAGAGAAATCACCGTCCCTCTTACAAGCGATTAGGGTGAGTACTTCCTTTATTATGTTAATTCTGGCTAAGTCTGTACTAGCATCTGTTTTACAGCGAATTATGTAGATTGAGGTAGTCTATCTCTTATATAATGTACATTTTTCGAGATCGTGTCTGTAAACAGAATAGCTTATTGTAAATGAGATTAAATGGAATTTGTTTATTCAGTAATTTTGCCTGTTCCTTACTATGCTTGGTGCTAAAAGATAAAATTAAAAAAATAAAGTAGATTATACAGAACTATATATATTCTTTAAAAAGAAAATTTAGTTTATTTATTTATCAATTATCAAAATTCCCTTCCTATCTACTGAATATATACGTATATTTTAAGAAATAGACGATACTTAGTACTTACTGACGAACTGTACCCTGTATTGAGAAAAAGCATGATTAGCAAAGGTAACTCAAACACACTTTTTTTGTCTGCAAGAAGTAATCAGCTTCACGCTGTATCCCGCACACAGTAGGATGAGCAGAAGGAACCTAGTATTAAGACACGCCGTTCCCCACTTTCTGCCGAATTCTGGATGCATTGCATGTTGAGAGGCAGAACTCAACGCCGGGCTTTGACTCGACAACAGAGCGAAGAAATTGATATATAAACGTAAATAAAATTGTCATTTCACCGTCTCCCATTAAATTCAACTAAGCTAGATTAATTTCAAATGATAATAATAATATAGTATGAAAATATCATATCAACAATACAACATATTTTATTTATTATTATTTATATTTTAGTGTCACACTATATCCCGCATATAGTAGGGTAGGCAGAGGGAACCTGGGAACCTAGTGCTAGAAGCCATATCAACTCCCCGTTCTTGAATGCTCAAAACGTTGCGTGTTGAGAGGCGGAACTTAACGCCGAACCGTACGAAGTGATTCTCAAAATATTTACTCAAACCATCTCTTGTGCACGTTTTGCAGTTAAAAGTGCCATAACTACAGCACTACGCGACGCTACAGCGCTTCAACTGACTGGCAAAGAGGCTATAAAGAAAATATGTTTTCCATTTTATTTAAACGGAACTGTCTGTTAAACAATTTTTTGTGTTAAAAGTTTGGATTTCTTTGAAATAATAGCTAAATTATTCATAATGAGTTTGTATGTGCAATGTGCATGTAGTATATGATTAGTTCAGTATAGATAAAGTAAATAATATTTCATAATATTAATGAAGCAAGTCATGGTGCAGGGGTACAAGCGTGCGGCTTTAAACGTGACGAGGTGTGGGTTCATTCGATAAATCGAAACAGTTAATATTTTCACTTCTTCACTCTGGTAACGAGGTAAAGTGTGGCGTTGAGTTCCGTTTCTCAGCACACAGTAATGCCTGTAGGATTCGTCGGAAAACAGGGATCATAAGTGTCGTAATGGAAAAGAGTGTCTTAACACTAGGTTCCCAAGTTAACTCTGCCTATCATGCTATGATACAGCATAAAGCTAAAAATAGCAAGCTTATAATTGATTACTAACTTAAAATCCAGAACGCATTTCCATCAAACAATATGCATTGGTTGTTGGATAATGAGAAAAATTTATTAAAATGTAACATACGTAATTAAAATGCTTCACAAATATTTATTTTTCGCGCCTTACTTAGCCATAGTGAAAATCTTTTAAATTAAACAGTGCACTGACACGCCTAAAAACTGTAAAATATCAAATAAGACACAGAACAGAACACCTCATGAGATGTTACTCTGTACTGCATTAATATATTTCAGCAGGATTATGGGTCAAATAACCCAATAGAAACTCTAAATAAAAAAAAACAATAAATTTAAAAGCGTAACACTGTTAATGTGATAAATATGAAAGTTTGTGAGAATGGATTATTGGTCCATTTTTACACAATAACTGCTAAAAGGATTTACATTTAGATATAGCTTATACAAAAAAAATGCCATTTAAGTATTTTTATGTAAAGATGTGTGTTAATTTTTATAATTTTATCTCCAATATGAGGCCGTCGTGGTACAGCGGCACAAGGGTGTGACTGTAACGCGACGGTTGTGGGTTTTGTCCCAACTCGAGTAAGTGAAATGTTTATTTACGTTATATATTTCCATTTTTTCGCTCTGGTGTCGAGGCAAAGCGTGGCGTAGAGTTCTGCGACTCAAGACGCAATGCCTCCAGAATTCGGCAGTAAGTAGGGAACGAAGTGCCTTAGCACTAGGTTCCCTCTGCCTACTTTGCTGTGTGCAGAATACTGCGTAAAGCTGATCACTAATATGAAGTTACCTTTTCAGACATAAATCTTTATTGCTAACAATTCACATAGGGCTTGAACTACAAAGACTTAGAACTAAAACATCGTTAATAATTTCACATTTGGAAAACTCAACACATTTGTACGTAAAAAGTCGCACAATCAGTCTTTACCAGCGCCGCCTCATTTCGTTTTTTACTCGATCTTCCATTTTGGGTGCTATGTATGTATGTGTTTGTAGGTATATGTGTGTATGTATGTATGTACGCGGGCGTCGCAATCCCGCTGGGATGGTTTCGGCTATTATCGCGCTTTCTTTCACAAATGTGATTCGTTTGTGACGTAATTACTTTGGATAGTCGACTGTGGCTGCGTTTCGAGGAATTTAGGTTGCACATTACTCTATGTCTATAACGAAATTAAGGGTTTTTGGTCAAATTATGTAGAAAAATAAGGTTGAAATTTTACACATTATGAAAATTGTGGTTTCGGCCCAAATCCAGGAGATTTTTTTTGTACTATATTGGCTTTGAACGTGTAAGTGAATATTAAGAAAGGATTTACGTGACGTTATCGTCCCGGTCCTATAATTTTATTTCCCTAAATACCTATTTACTGAGACACAGACTGATTTATCACTTAATCCCTTCTCCTCACCAACGAGAAACTTGAAGAAGTTAACCCCAACAAGTCATAAAATTATCTTTCAGGAAAGTAAAGTAGCATTTGTGAGTTATAGGCGCACAGAGCGCAAACGCGCGCAAAGCGAGGTTAATTATGTAACTCGAAGTCGTTTAAAAACTTCTAACATATTATCGTAACTTATAACACACATTTTACTAATATACACATAAGTTTATTCTAATACGGTAATGATACTAAATAATTTCTATGTAATATTCATATTTGTAGATACGTACTGTTTCACGCGACATTAGAAGATTACTAGAGAGAGAATTACTAGATTTAAAAGAATAACTTGAAATAATCATAATTTTTCCATAATATTTCCATGTATTGTTTCAACATTCAACTTATTCAGTTTTCGTTACTTCTGGACAAAGCAAGCAAAATAATTATATCAAGTTGTTAGTTGTCTGCCTTTGTTTAGCTGAGAGTCTGACGGGTTTCATTATAAGCCCTTATTTCGCGAAGCAAGCCTTGTGTTATATTTTTCATAGAAAATTTTAATTCATTACTTTGTAAAATAGAACAGTTAAGAGATTGACGGAGAAATAAATATGTAAATATAATTTCTGTTTTTTTGTGAATTCATTAGATACTTTTTTTCACATTTATTTTACATTATTTATATTAAAATATTTTTTTGCCATCTCCTTTGCCCTTTGCTACCTTTCCTCATATTTACAGGCACTTGCTTAACATTTAAAATCGCAAAAAAAAATTGCTTTAGCCAGAATATTATTTTAATTGCAGATATCGCAACACTATGTTTAATAGCTACACTGGCACCAATTTTCCAAATATAAACATTAACAAATTTTAGTTATTTAGTTACTTATCACATAATAAAGTCTTTCATATATAAAAAAATCTAGTTTCATTTAAAAAATCTATTCTCTTTAAGCTATAGCTTAAGATGCATCAGATATTATTAACACACCGTTACCGTTACACCGGTGAAAAATATAAGCTCTTTTTTCAAGTTGTATTTTTACTTTGAAAATTGCTCCAGGGCTTTAATAAATGGAGAACAAGATCTCGCCACTAGTTACTCAGAAAAATATATTTGCTTCTTAGTCTTTAACATTTCATTTTCTTTTAGTTGAAGTTTAAATAAAAATATTTTTATTCCTTCAATAGACAGATTATGGTATATCTATATGTACCAACGTCGCTAGTTAATTGTTTTCAGGTGGAGATTGTCACTTCAAATCCATTCTTAGACAGTGCTTCAAGGCAACTGTGAGAAAGAAATCACATAAATAAAAAGTAAGGTTGCTATCAGAGTAGGCAGAGGGAACCTATGACACCTTTTGAATGGCGAAACTCAGCACAGCCTTTAAATTAGCCACACCTACTTGCTTCTTAATTTCTAATTTATATAATGACCAAAACCAAATATATAATTACCGTCAATATTACGCCTGAAATAATGTAACTTCATTAATAATACCTCTATTCGCTTTCATTCAGCCTCCTCGGCGCTATAAACGCAAAGGCGCGTCGCAACTCGCAGTCGCGTCGGAGCGGGGACCGTTATCCGTCTCGGGGCCTCATTTGCTGAACGCAATTTGTGGTACAATCTGATAAATACTCCGTGATATAAGGAATGGAAGAGTCATTTCTATCATTTAATGTTATTGTAGTAATTGTAGAATAATCGAGAATTTATAGTTCCATACTAATATTGTTTAGTTGAAAAGTTTGTTTGGTTGAATGTGTTTATCTCAGGAACTACAGGTTGTAATTGTAAAAAACAATTTTATGTTAAATATTTTAATTTAAAAAATTTAATTATGGAGAAAGGTTATCCATTATATGGCACGACTTATAGCAGCATAGATATTATAAAAAATGTAAAAAAGAGCTGCCGAGACCACAACTCTTAGTTATCTCTATTGACCAAATGTCCGCAGCCGTAGAAATACAATTGTACTATTAAGCTGTCCTGTAACACGTTCCCCTTAAAGTACGTTATTTTTCAACTTTCAATGTAGCTCAAATTAACTGAATGTGCGAAAGTTAGTGTCTTGCCATTATGTTTTTTTTTGCATAAAATAAAAAAAATTATAAAATTAGCTTCACGCTGTACCTCGCACACACTGGGTAGGCAATATAGTATTAAAACACTCCGTTCCCTACTTTTCGCTTTTCTGAAGGCATTGCGTGTTGAGTGGCAGAACTCAACGCCGCGGTTTTGCCTCGATACCAAAGCGAAGAAACGGAAATACAAATTAAGGTAAATATTTCTTTCCTCGACTGGGAATCGAACCCATAACCATCGCGTTACAGTCAAACCCTTGTACCCCTGCGCCACGACGGCCTCAACGGTTTTTTGGCATACTTCACAAAATGTGGAAAATATATAAAGACGCTTATTATAAGTAAACGCTTAAATTAGCTTTTACATATTTATTTATCCATAAACATCATGCAATATTAAATCTCTAACTACCTACATAATCAATATACGTATTAATATCGTACAAATTCGTTTACGAAACGTATATTCAGTACAAAGCGAGCATTATAAATGATGTTTGTATTTATTGAAATCTGTAGACACATTGTGAAGGCTCCATACATATTGATTAATATGAATAGAAGATATTATTGTATTAATGAGGCCGTCGTGGTGCAGCGGCACAATGGTGTGACTGTAACGCGACGGTGGTCGGTCGATTTTTTAACACTAGTTTCCGAGATTTCCTCTGCCATCTATGTGCAGAGCACAACATGAAAATAAAAGAAAAATATTTAAGATACAGTACGTGTACACTATGTAGTACTCACGCTACAATACATTCATATAACTCTAAAAATGTAAGTATGGCTTGCATATAAATCTACTTTTGTGAGAAAACACGCCTTATTACTTTAACTCAAAAGCGCCATTCCACTAAACCCAAAATAGATTAGTAAATAACAAAGAAAATACTAATATTAACGTTAAAAAAATCCTTTTCACGTTGTATCTCGCACACAGCAGGGTAGGCAGAGGGAACCTAGTGTTAAGTCACTCCGTTCCCCACTTTCTGCCAAATTCTGGATGCATTGTGTGTTGTGGCAGAACTCAACGCCGCGCTTTACCTCGACACCAAAGCAAAGAAATGGAAATATAAACGTAAATAAATATTTAACTTCCTCGAGTGGGGATCGAACAAACAATCGTCACGATACAGTCACACCCTTGCGCCGCTGCGCCATAATGGCCTCAAATATTAATAGAAGAAAACACGATTTTTTGCATAGGTCGTAGTTACCTTACATGAACAAATTATGCTTTTGATCTACATTATTCGTTATCATCGTAAATCATTGAATCGAAACTCAGCCCGTAGTTCCCTTAAGCGATTTATAAAAGGAATCGAAATAATAAAACGATTCAATAGAAATAGGATTAAGCAATTGCCGATTTGCTTTCGTTCGTACAGTAATAACAGGATTGAAATGGCAATTTAATATTTTGCTAACTAGCTTAAAATGCCGTCAGAAATCATATGCAATTATGATTCAAAACTAATTGTAATAATATAATTTTAAACTATTTCTATTAATTAAAAAAAATAGATGTATGAACGCTGGGCAGATTTCTAGCATCGATAGGTCTACTAATATCTTCATTCTTCAGGCATTTAAGTATAAATAAAAAAAATCACCTTCACACTGTTGGGTTCAGGTTCACGCTTCAGGGTAGGTATAGGGAACCTAGTGTTAAAACACTTCGTTCCTCACTTTCCGCCGATTTTTTGGAGGCATTGTGTGTTGAATGGCGGAACTCAACGCCAACCTATGCCTATTTCCTTTCTTAGAATGGGGATCGAACAGTCAGTTGTGCCCCTGGGCCACGATGATATTTAAGTCTAAAAAAATATTTATATAATGAATTATCTATAATTATAATAAAACAGTAAAAATATTTTGTCTGTACATTTTGTATATTTGACTGAAATGGATAGAGGGATACTAAAAAAGAATAATAGAAAGCAAAAATTTTTTTTTTCATTTCTTGTCTGTCTGTATGGTCACGCTTATCTTCGAAAGAACTGAACTGATTAACTTCAAACTTTCACCAATTGCTTTGTTTTAACTCAACTTAACATCTAAGTTTGTTTCATCAAAATTCGTTCATTAAAAAAAAGTTATCGACATTTGAACAAAATCCAGGCGTGAGTTTGCTTGCAAAATATAAAGCGATCCATATCTATACTTATACTTATAATAAATCTGTATTTGCTTGTGACAAAACTGTATTTTTAACCGACTTTCAAAACCAGAAGGAGCCACTAGTTAAAAATAATATTGTGAGCACGTTTTTTATCTTCACGCTTTATTCTGCATGCTGGGGAGAGAGAACTTGCTAATGTACTTTGTGCTGTGTTCTTTTAATACCCTCTACCCTGTTGTGTGCGGGACACAGCGTGAAGCAGATTATTTGTTTTATTTATATTAAAAATAAGATTTTTTTTGCAGCTTCACGCTGTATCACGCATATAACAGTGTAGGCAGAGGCAGCCTTGTGTTACGATACTACCAATTTTCCGCAGAATTTTTGAGGCATTGCATGAAAAAAAAATCAAATCAGTCTCACGCTTTGTTCCGCACACAGCAGGGCAGGCTGAGGAAATCTAGTATTAAGAAATTCCGCTCCTCAGTTTCCGCCGAATTCTGGAGGCATTGCGTGTTGAGTAGAGGAACTCAACACCACGGGGAACTAACCCACAGCCGGTCGCGTTTACAATCGCGCTTTGTGCTTCAGCGCCACGACTGGTCTCGTATACTAAATATATTAATTTTACAAAGAGCAACAACCACCTATTATTAAAGGTACTCAACTACTAAACTGTTATAATACGTAGTTAGCGTTTGTTCGCAAGTTCACCAACGTAACGGATAACGAGCGCTCCGTAAAGCAACTTCGATACCGACAAGTAACTCCGACTGACGGACGAGCACTCTCTTAGTTTGTTTAGATACACTAACTTGTACACTTATATAATGTATTAATTTACAATATGTGAGAGGCCATTGTGGCGCAGTGGCACAATCGTGTGTAAACGCGATGGTTATAGGCTCGATGTTCATACGGGGAAATTATTTGTTATTTATGAATATTTTTAGGCCATTATTTAAGGCCGTCGTGGCGCAGCGGCACAAGGGTGTGACTGTAACGCGACGGTTGTGGGTTCGACCCCCACTCGAGTAAGTTGAAATATTTACGTTAATATTTCCATTTCGTCGCTCTGGTGTCAAGGCGCGGCGTTGAGTTCTGCCACTCAACACGCAATGCCGCCAGAATTCGGTGAAAAATGGAGACCGGAGTGCCTTATGTACATACTAGGTATCCAGGTACTCTTTCCCTGTCATGTGCGGGATAAGCGTTTAGCTAAAATCACAAGTTGTTAGAAAATGGAAATGCATTATTCTCATTTCCTTTTAGTAAGGATTTCAAATTCAGATTATTATTAGGATAATAATAGATGAGCTTTAAAACTTAATTAAAGCAGCTGAAGTGATCTTCATTATAAAATAATAGAGAAAAATAAATATATAAAGCAATTTGTAAAAAAATATAAATATTTTTTCATATAACTCATCATGATATTTTTTATTACTACATCTTACTTATCAACTGTGAGTTGACGGCTTAAAAGATGTACGAGTATATTGGGGAGTTCGTAGAAAATATTTACTTAGCCTAATTCCAGCGTTATTTGTAGGCGTTCCTAAAGTTTTACGACTCCCCGTCATTTTTACAACTTTATATATGTAAATACTAATATAATAAATGAATAAAAGTTTTGTCTGTTTGTTTAGAAAAAAGTTCTAAAGATTTTTTTAGTTTCTCGCTGTATTTCGCACACGTAGTAGGAAGAGGGAACCTAGAAACGTAGAGTAAAGACTCTTTTACTATGAAGGCTGGAGGTATTGCGTATCGAGTTTCGGAACTTAACGCCGCGTTATATCTTGTACATAGCGGAAAAATTAAACTAATTCAGTCGCCCTTTGAGAATCGATGCCACAGATTAGCGAAGCTTCTTACCATGGAAAATAGAAGTTCTCTGTGGATTCTCTGAGAAGCTAAGTAAATATTTATGTGACCCCCGTTAGTCTGATCATCAGTTTATTGTTTGTTTATTCATTAAAATACTACATAGCATATAGGTGTATATATTCAAATATATGTAACTCGCTTTTTTGCATAATCCGTTATAATATAACAAATATACTAATGGAAAGTGGAGAACGGAGTGTTTTAACACTAGGGTGACCGTACTATGCGACAAAAATGTAATTGTAAAAAAAGTAAGTATATCCAAAACAACAGACCAACGCCAGTTACCATAACGTTAAACCAAACAAGAAAAAAAAGGTCGAAAAGGGAATATTTATTCGCAAACAAGTCGTAAATCAGCATTCCAACATCGCGTTGCTTATACGAGTATACCTAAGTAAGTATATATTACAAACGCTTATCTCTTTCAACAGAAACAGAGTTTCCCTCCCCCCGTTGGATGAGAGGCATAAACAAACCACATCCATTTAGGATGGTGGAACAGTGGATAATGGACTAAAATGTGTTAAGATTTTTTATCTTTTACTAAAATTAATTTGTTTGCGAGGCCTGTCATATGACTGTAAGGTTGTGGGTTCGATTTTCACTCGAAGAAATTCAATATTTAATATTTTCATTGCGTTTTCGTTCCCGTTAAAACACTTCTATTCGCATTGCGAATTGTCTTAACAGTAGGCTCCTTCTGTCCACCCTGCTATGTGCGGGATACTCTATTGAACATAATGAGATATAAATAGGATAGGTTGTACATAATGAGATATAAGCTTTATAAAATGACATCCCAGGTAGTGGATATCAATAAATCGAGTATAAAAGTGTCAACTTAGTGTTTGGGGAAGGATTTGAAGTCGTACAGGAGCGCTCTCCACTCGCATTAGGTGCAATACTGGGGCAAAGTTTAAGCCTGGATAAAGTGTTTTGAGACTTCTAAACGTTACATTGTTTGTAGATGGCTGAACACTTTTCGATCAAATACTAACAAGAAGAATGTCGTCTTCGAAGAAATAATTTTGAATTAATATCGGTTCTTTTAGCGATGGTATCCATGTAGATATATGTCTGGAACAGAATATTATATGCATTTTTAAAAAGTTACCCCGAAAATAAAGAAAACAATTTTTATAAAAGGTCGTTTTCGCTAAAAATTAATCACTGAGGTGGTTCGTGCGAAAAGGTCGGTAAGATAATTCAAATTTTCTTGGGGAATGGAAGCGTACGCTATAATTTACGTTTTTTCACCGAATATTAAGGTAACATTTGAAAGAAAAAGAACAAAAATGCTTTTGATTTCGTTTCTTATCTTTTCATAATAATATTAGAGAATAAATCGAGTTCTTCGAGGTCAGTAGTGGCGCAGGGGCACAAGTGTGTAACTGTAAACACGACTGGTTGTGGGTTTGATGTAAAATCGCTGCGTAGTTGAGCGCTTATTGTTGTGGGTGTAAGTTCAAATTCAGATCTCGTTGTCGTGGGTGATGTCGTATTTAATTTAAAATATGTTATGATTTCTTTTAAAATACACACAATACTGTTTGAAAATAAATTGAATATGAATATGTGTAATATTCAATTATTTTTAAGTATATAACAATATTTATGTATATAAATTCTGACCGCTCACTGTTCCTTCTTAAATATGAATTACGTAGGAGACCTTGGTTTACCTTCGAAAACACAATAACGATCCTACTGGAAGGTTACTTAAAAAGCATAAGGGCATGTATGAAGAAGTTAATGGATGGACGAGGCGAAAGAGGTACAAAGTGATGGCAGTGTTTGGTACTCCGTTCTCTCTTACTACCTCGCTAAGCATTCGTTGTGAAGCTAAAAATAAATAATATTATACACATATGTTTTGTGTCGAAATGATAGCTAACCTAGCTTGAAGATATGAGCTAATTCGATGTATAGGTATATATCAGGTTGAGTAGCGAGCTGAACACTGCGCTTTTTTAACACGCTTTTATATCAATGTCAAGCTCTAATAAATTAAGTTATAAAAACGAAGAGTGTCAATTTGAACCACTTGATATAACTGTATCCTCGTGAAACTCGTGTAACTTAATTTAGGCGACGATACAATATTATGGATGGTATCAATGATGGTGTGATGACGGAGCCAGTACCTAAATATTGGAGCTCTACAGAGGTAACTAGTGAACCGTTCGAGTTTAGAACACACAGTCTGTAGCGCCGAGCACATTCTATAGCACTTATATCCCTTGGCGTAGAGTAGCGTGGATTCTAAAATTTTATTAAACTATGTAACATTTTTATAAAACAATAGCGGGAATTGAACCCACAACTATCACATTTACACCGACGCGCTGCGTGGGCAATCGTATTCACTATATGTATATGTCCTAGTGTATGGTTCTTACAAGCTGATAATCCCTACAAAGCTCAACTAAGATCATTGGACAATTGCGACTATTCTATTGTCAATACTAATAAGATCAAAGAATGTATTAGTATATTGTACTTGATATCTAAGCTTATAAGATAAAATAAGTTGGCATCATGCAGCGGCATCTCACACACAGCAGGGTGGACAAAATTATAGTGTTATGGCAATCTGTTCCTCACTGTCCAGTCGCGAACTTGGAACTCACTTGGACATATGAATTAATTTAAATTATTTTTACTTCTTTGCTACCCGGTGCTATACTAAAGAGTAAAGACATTCCACATTCATTGTTTCGAATTTCAGGGTGAAGGAAGAAAAACAATGTTTACATAATAGTATCCCTTTGGTAAGAGTAAGTAATGCACTACTATAGAGATAGGAGCCACGTCGTGGCACAGGGGAACAAATGTGTGTAAACGAAGAACAGAGTAAGCAGGGGGAACTTAGTGCTAAAACATTCAGTTTCCACACCTTTCAAATTCTTTGATGAATAAGAAATATTAATAAGTAGCGAACGGCCTGTCTTAACACTAAGTTCCCTCTGCATACCCTGCTGTGTGCGGGATTCAGCGTGAAGCTGATCTATTTATTTATTTTATAGAGATGACAGTAAGTAAAAGCTAAAAATAATTAATCATTTTATCTACCGTTACTGTCGCGGTTTCGATGGGTGTTTATTTTACTTTTACTCATTTAGTCTTTCATTAAAAGCTATATGGGTTCCTTTTTAAGTCTCTATTAGCCATTTTAATACTATTATCGAAGT
>DWGR01000611.1:0-20781 GCA_018247715.1 Heliconius burneyi | reverse complement strand
CGAAACAGATACACACGTCCTCACCTTCTGCCTCCTACAATGTGAGATACATAACAAACAACCTAAAACATATATTTTCATTAATTGTTACATCTAATTTCAAAGTCCAAAGTAAAGACAAAGTTGAGTGAAGAAATAAATATATCTGAACAAAATAGCGCAATCAAGTCACGTGGCCTAGCCTGCTGCGGGTTCGCATCCCGCATGGGGCGCCCTCCCAGTCGTCGACTTCCTGATAGGCAGCTACTTAGTGCTTGCATTTCTACAGGGACAGAGTACTCTCTTCCCTTCCCACCCGGTGTCGCTGTAAAAGCCAATAGGGCTAACAGCATTAACCTCGTGTTTGTTAAAACGTGCCGCAGGCCGAACGTAGCCGCAGGTCTATAAGAAACTCGATCACGCTCGCGTTAAATTAAAATAAACGTGATCACTGTAATTTCTTATGTGTCAAAAATATTCAAAATCAATTCTATGTTTCACTTTCTTAATATTAAAAAAAATCAGCTTCTCGCTATATTCCTTGGTGCGAGCGAAGAGATGAAAATATTAATAGATGAAAATTAATTCTCACTAGTGGGGATCGAACCCATAACGGTCAAACTACAGTTACACTCTTGTGCCCCTGCGCCACGGTGGTCCTAATGTTCAATTTCTCCTGTATGTATTGTTTTTAGGCTTATGTTAAATGACTTCTCAGTAGCACTGACCATAAACGCATGTACGTATACAGGCAAAAAATAAGATTTTTTTTTTATTTAAATTATTTTTTTTAAACACTTGAATAATCAAATGAACATAAAGCTACCAACGGATTTGAAGGCACTTTTACTACTACAAAATAAATTCCTAGATAAGAAAGTCAGAGAGAGAGCTTTCTTTATATGAAGTCATATCGATAATCGACAAAACATTTTGAAATTGCCTTTCATTTTGTTTACGTAAAATATATCTTAGATGTGAACATTACCCATTCGAGATTGAACCTACAACCATCGTGCGTACATTACACAAATACCAGCCGAGCAACAATGGTCCCACTAGCTGAAACTTCAGGAAGTCTCTTATATAATGACGCTGACGGCCGAGTTGTATAGCTTTGGGAGCTTTTCATAAAGTCAAAAGCGCGCTGTGATATATAGTCTTACATAAGTGATTGCTCGCGTGTCGTCCATCATTTCAAATTTTGTGTCTCTACACAATACACCAGTGTCGTAAGAGCTTTCTTCTGTATCTATAAAAAAAATGTTTGCTTTGTGTTTGTGCTTTTTCACGCATAGCGCGGTAGACAGAGAGTAGTTAAGAAGTGTGTTAAGATATTCCGTCCTCAAATTTCTGTCTAAGGTTCTTGAATCAAAAGCAATAGTCTTGACTTTGCTTGTTGAATAGTGGAACTCAATGGTGCTTTTGTCTATAGGGCAGGAAAATAAAAATAACTTAAATATAGTATGTTTATACCCACAAACATCTATACCACATACTCTTTTTGTAACCAGACGCTGGCTTTTATAATTAAGTTTCATAATTTGTATAGCGCTATGCAAACGCTATGCTTAGCTATGCAAGCCAAGAGAACCCTGTTTTAAGCTCGAATGGCGTTGCGTTCCGACACTCAACATGGACTTAAGAATGAAGGACGGAAAATGGTGGACGGTTTCTTAATGGCTGCTTCTGGAAGAAACATTTATTAAAAAATATATTTTTATATGATTGATAAATTTAACACCGACATTCACATATATAGGTACACACTAATTATTCTGATATGTTCGAACAGGAATTTAGATTCAATGAATTTTATTTATTTTTCGTTAATAATGAATGAAAGCTTTCATAAAAACGTTTGAAAGCGTTGTGGTTTTAAAATAGACACATATTTAGAATTTGCTGAAAACATTTCATTCAATTATATCATGAAAATTTATATATGTCTGTTTTGATTACCAGTTATTAACTAGAATGTTAGGGATTAATTTAAATACTATTTGGTAAGCAAATCAAGTTATGTAGAAGATAATTTAGGCGCATTAGTGTTCTTTCTATTTCAGTTCTTAAAGCGGCATGATTGATAAATTTATCCAGTACCCTCCTTCCTACTCTACTGTAAGCGGGATATAGAATGAATAAATAAAACCATATAAGTTATCTACTTTATATAATACATTGTTACTTCAGAATATTTTTTACAATTTCTCGAGTCGCGGCAAATTCTGAGATATAGTGACATTCATGAGGTGGTTGACATTGATTTATGTTTTCTGAATACATGTTCCCCTCTCTACATTACGCTGCTTTAACTGCCACGACGCGGCGCGACGCTACAAGTAAAGCTAACATACATCCGTGATTTCATTTGTGTGATTGGAGCTATTGCACCAATCGTATAAGTATGGAAAACTGATAGGTTCTTTGGTATTAAAAGCTGCGTACAATATTTTCTCATATTTTTAGCTTACAGTGTATATTCCACTGTATATTCCTCGTTGGAAGTCTATTTCGGGCATTAATTGCCCTATGTCTTGATTTGCAAAATTGTTAACGAAAAGAACGCTTTGGATCCTTTCAGTGACTCTTTGTTCAAGTATCGCCGAAACGCAACTCAATGTGCTTGATATTTAAGATTTAGTAATGTTTTATATTTTTTTTCTACTTAATTTTTTATTTTTTACTTAATTATGTTAAACAATTCAATTTATACATTAAAATTATATATTTTTACAATATTTTTATAATCGGTCCTTTTTTAATATCCTTTTTTTATTATACTTATTTTATTGTGTAAAATAATTAGATACATTGTTATATAGTCTATATTATTGCAGGTGGTATTCACCATTAAATGGATTTAGCTATAAGAATATAGAATTATGAAACTCTTACTGTATGATATGTTTAATGTAATTACCACTGGTGGATTTAAATAAATAAATAAAAAATAAAAATGAAAAAAAAATTTATCCATATATTAATATCCATTAGGCAAAGGGAACCTGGGAACCCAATCTGATATTCTGTCCCCATACACATAGTTCTGTTTTCCACTTTCCGCTGATTTTTTGAGGCATTGCTTAATGACAGCGGAAATCAACGCAGCCGTTTGCTCAATGTGCACCCAGTGCAAAAAAATAATGTTATTAAATATTTCAATTAAATGTGTAATATTGTATTATATATATATATATATATATATATATATATATATATATATACTTACCTAAATAATACATATTGTTATAAGTTGACATTAGGCGCCCGCAGCATAAAAGCGTCGTTTGTTCACAAAACTAAATAATAAATGAAAGGCAATATGAGTAGGAGAATATCCAAGAGGACCTTTTAATGGCTTTTTTAATCATTAGATAACATTTTCCTTCGTTTATATTAATAATATTCATTAATATGTAATGTTGTATACGGTATGAGGTCGTCGTGCGGCGGCAGAACGTCTGATTGTTAACGCGACGGTTGTGTATTGGATTCCCACTCGAAGTAATTTTCATTTTCAACGCTCTAGTCTTCTTCTAGTACAAAAAGAAAGAGTTCTTGAGTTACATATGTAGTTCCACACAATCTATCAAAGCTGGCAACACTTATCACCAAGTTCCTTGTGCCTACCCTATCCTATACTACGAGTACGTATGCGGAAAACCTTCTTAATTCGAATTAATGATGCTTTTGTTTTTTTGATAAATCAAAACCTTCCTTTCTTTAAGGAAATCTCAAAGACAAATTTTGTTAATTTGTATGATAACAATTACATTATTCGTCTCTCCGGATCTCGTTATAAAAGTAATAGGAGCTCGTTTTTATCACAATATACTATATTAAAATCATATTTTTAAAGAGAAACCATCGTTTTTATCATTTAAACGTAATTCCTTCCGCGTAGTATATAAAAAAACCTAACGCTGCGCCGTCTTACTTGAGAAATATTTACATATTAATTTCATTCAAAATACAAATTAATTAAGTGTTAAATGCACAATATCTATCCTGATTTTAAAGACATTGGCAAAGTCCTTCATTTCCTTACTTTTTAGTATCATTTAAAAATAGAATACCTAGTTTTTTATTAATAAATTATTGCATAATTAAAACGTTTTATCAAAAATTTGACACACAATTAGTTTCGTCACTGATTTTGTGTAAATAAAATATTATTATTATTTGAAAAATAATAATAGACCAACTATTTATAATAATAATAATTAGGAGTTTTCCGGTTGCTGCTCTTTTTACAAGAGACGCGAGTGATAATAAATATAATCATGCTATTTTTTAAATTAAATAAATTAGTGATAAACTCTTTAGAACTTAAAAAAATTGCATCGTAAATATTAAAATTTTTAGATAAAAATTACGTTCTCGACGAGAATAAAGTAAACAATTCTTCTAAGATGAAATACTAAGGAGTTTTTCTGTATTCATACTTAAGAATGTTTTCTACTCTGAAAGAATGTTGAAACCTTTGATGTTTAGAAAACTTAGTTTTTCCTGAATCCCTTAATTTCTTGGAATTAACTAATGAGCTTTTGAGCTCTCGGATAAGTTACTTATAGTTTTTACCAACTGCAGTTGAAGGTAAGTCAAAATATATGAGTCCCGTTTCTTCAGAGTGGGTAGAGAGAACCTAGTGTCAAGACGCGCCGATCTCCACTTCTTGCTGGTATTCGAACCGTCATCTTACCAGAGTAGGAAAATAAAATACCTTATACGCCTGCAGAGAAATCGAGCCCATAACCATTTAGTTAACAGTCAAACTGTCCCACTAGACCATAAGTGCTTCATATATTATTTACGTATGGTATTTATTATCAATACAGTTAGTATTGACGTTACTGTTATCACTCGTGGGATGATCGATGAGTTTTATTATGAGATCCGAGCTTATGAAATACTTTACTTTTTCCTTCTTTCAGCGTTCCAGGGAGGCTAATACTCATTTATGTTTCAAATTGAATATTCTATATTATTTTATGTATCGAAGTCAGTTATTTTAAAGACCAGTCGTTGCGCAGGACTAAAGGATATGACCGTAAACGCGATTGTGGGTTTGACTCCCTTTCAAGGAAATGAAATATGAATCCTACCATGTTTTAAACTACTGTTTCTTCTCAACCCATTTCTGTTTTATCAATGTTTCTGAAAACAGTTTTCCAGTTCATCGGTTTTCCAAATGATATTTTCTTAGTACTACAAATATCGAAGGCCCCGATACCGTTGTTAGTTTTCATGGTACCGTCAAATTCCAAAAACGATGGCTCTACAAAACATTAGAAACGTATCAAAGCTTTCCAATATCCTTGATTACATTCCTTCCTTATTTTCTGGTATCCTCACGAAATAAATAAGAGGCCGTCGTGGTGCAGGATGTGAATGTAACCCGACCGTTGTGGGTTCGATCTCTACTCGAGGAAATAAAATATTTATTTTTACTCGTACATTTATATTTTCATTTCTTTGCTCTGGTGTAGAGACAAAGAGTGGCGTTGAGTTCCATCACTCAACACGAAATGCCTCCAGAGTTCGGCGGAAAGTGGGGTACGAAGTGCCTTAACACTAGGTTCCCTCTGCAAACCCTGCTATGAACAGGATACAGCGTGAAGCTGATTTTTTTCTCACGAAATAACTGAATGTTGTTAGAAATTCTGGTGTTTTTTATTTCTGCCAGTGATATTAATTTTGCAAAGCTATTTGTAATCTCAAGAAATGCATTCTAATTTAATAAACTTCTAGTTATTTCAACTATTTTACCAGGGAGGGAAATTCGTAGATAAAATCTATTTTTATAACAAATAGTGAATTTTCAGTCCGCAATTTCCAAGAAAAAGAAAGAAACAAACTTCAGAGTCTAGTTTCTTTAATTAGGTTCGTAGGAAAGTTGTTGATTGCGTCCCTGAGCCATCAATATTAAGAGCTTTGAAATTTCAAAAACTGTACACTTTGCTTACAAGGTAGTTGTTTAGAAAGTTTTCCTCGATTGGTACTTGGCTCATTATGTTTTTCTATAAAAAAAAAGATTTATATGGAAAACACGTACAATAAACAAAAAATGAGAACTCGTCAAAAAAATAAAATTAAATGCTTCACGCTGTATCCCGCACACAGTAAGGTAGGCAAAGGAAACGTTGTGTTAAGAAACTCCATGGCAAGGCTAACACACAACTATCGTGTTTACATTCGAATGCTGTGCTGTGTGTTCGACAGCGGCGTTCATGACGGTCACAGTATTATATAAAGCTAACTACTTTATAAAAAAAGGAATATTATGACGTCAGTTGACCTTTTAAATGCGGTGTAAAAAGTGGGAAGCAGAGTGTCTTAACACTAAGCTTCCCCAGCCTACCCCGCTACATGCGGAATACAGCGTGAAACTGAAAGCAATAATTATTCTTTTACATCTACTTCCAATTATATATCGTAAAAGAGAAAATAGCATCGTAGGTTATTACAATTTTTACGGCCCTTATTCCAACAAAAGATGCAATTAAGGCTCTTTTCACAGTACTTAACCTTGTCTGAAAAATTTCTTTGATCACCCGAACTTGCCCTTTTCCGCGTGAACTAACAAATGTTAAATGAACCGTAGATATTAGCATTTTTGTTTCGCAATTAGAATTAAATAATGATTTAAATGTGAAAACATTTTGATTTATTTCTTTAATAAGTAGGTAAGCAGAAGCAAGATAGTATTATGACACACCGTTTCCAACTCTCTGTCCCATTTTCGAGACATTGCCTGTGAGTAGTGAATATCAGCGCCGCATTTTATCTTGTTTTCAGGGCGTTGCAATGAAAATAAATTATTCGTACGATGGGAGATTCGAACCCAGAATTTTTTCGCGCTATTCAAAACGCTATATTACAACAGGTTGTTTGAATCGACTGAACTTACAATTTTGTAATAATCCTTATATTTTCTTACGATTTGATGATTCGTCATATTAGTAAATATGTAGTATGTTCGCCCTAGTAGGAATCAAACCCACAACTGGCGCGCAAACATTTGATTTAGTTAGTAATTTTATCATGTGAAAAAATATATATATATTAAAAGACATTCTTTTATAATATAACGATATTATAAATACTTATTCGAGTTGTGCTCAAATGTAAGCCTAGCGCGGAATTCAGTGTCAAGTAATTATCCGCCTCTTCACACCGCGTCTCGGAAAAGAATATAATTCACCAACATTACAGTAGGGTACATGTTATTATTATTTTTATTAATTTATTTTGTTATGTAGTATATCATATTTTATTCTTAAGACTAAATGATACCGAATGGTGCCAAAGCAAAAGCGTGACGTTGAGTTCCGTCACTCAACACGCAATGGCCTCGTGAATACTGCGGAAAGTGGGGAGCGGAGTGTTTCAATAGACATCAGCGGCTACCTTTGCCTAACCTGTCACACGCAGGATACATTATGGAGCTAAAAAAACAAGAATAATAACGGACCTTAAAAAGGTTATTATCATTTTTCCTGCGTGTTAAAGATATTTTTGAAATTGAATAGGTCCTATTGGAGCATAATGATCTATGCAGGAATAGGTAAGTGTATTTGTTTATATGTTTATCTATAATATTCTCGAAAGCTAACAGCCATATCGGTATTATCTTTTTCAATTTAAATAATATATCGTAGAGAACCGTCTAAGTTTCACCAAAACCGCCTCAGTAGTTCTTAAAATATGAACTTTCTTTTTTAAAAGATTTTCCTCTATTTGTCTAGGAGTATATCATACGTAAGACTTGTGAATACAAAACATAATTGAGACAGTTTACAATAACATATGCATATGTATGTCTATCAATCTCGTCGGTATTTTTATTCGATCATAAATCGACTCCAAGCCCCTATATATCCGATGATAGGCGCATCCCTCTTCTACAAAACCGTATAGGCTTTACAACCTTTCCCCACTAGTTTATGAGTTTACCCAAAACTTAGAAATTTACGACCTATTAGTTAACATTAAAGCTAAAATACTAACTTGAATGTAATAAAGATCAACTTGTGAATTTAATTTTGGTAAGGATTATGTGGGATAGAAGTTTAATGAACAGAGACTGTTGGTAAAATAAGTAGTATTATTTCGAGATACATCTTTGTACTATATCAATTAATACTGTCTCTAAAAAATAGGTCAGCTTTACTCTATATCCCATATACAGCAGGTTTATTTTTCGACACATTGCGTGTTGAGTAAGTATTTCAAAAAAAAAATAATTAAGAAATAATAATTCATTTCCCCGAGTGTGGATCGAACTCACAGCCGTCACAAACGTTAGAGTCGCACCTTTGTGTGCCTTTTTCGCCAATACGGCCCCTTCTAATATTCTAAAATTTTCTTATTTTATTTGACTCTTAAAACAGATTTCATATAAAAATGATCAAAAATAAACTAGAAAATACAAACAGGTTTAATAACAACTTATAAAAGCTTGTATTTTGCACGTCATCTACTGGTATGAATAATTTATTAATGCTGGAAGGACAGCATCGATAGGTCGAAAGAAATATGAATATATTACGCGAATGCGTTGTGATTTATAAGCGAGGCTCGAGTTCGGGCGAAATACTGTAATTTCAATCTATTAGTCACTAAGTAGGCGTGTGATTGATTTTGTATTATTTATCGGTGCTGGTAAATTTTCATAGTGATGAAAATGATGGAAAATATTTTACAGTATTTTTATACTATTTGTAGAAGACAAGTTTTCCACCTCTTCCATACAATTCAAAATTAATTTCCGAAATAAACACTTATGTTTATTAAGTAATGTACTTAAATACAAATGTTTCAAATACTTTTTTTCAATCTCATGTCTTTTTGGATACTCAATATATGATAATATTATAAAATAACTTTGAATGTTGATTAAATATCGCACAAAGATAAGAAGTATACGTGTGTCGCGTTAGGTGTTCTAGATATTGGATTGGGATTAGAGGCGACCCAAAATGTATTACTCTGCGAATGTTGCTAATTTTAATTTGTGTAATTATCTGTATATTTTTTTTTTACTTTTTAAGCAGATTTTCGTTAAATATCTTTTAATTTCATCGCCACCTTTTCGTCACTAGAAGAAATCTACGAAACATCTATTGTTTTACTGACATCGGCAACTTATGATTTCGTTTCCTACTTTCTGGCTCCATCATCAGGCTCCATCATCGCTAAAACAGCGATGAACAAAGAATATACATATTACAATTATTGTTTTTGTATACGTTTTGGTCCTGGTCTCACTATTTGCCAACAATGGCCAAATTTATTTAGTAAAGAAACAAAATTACTAATGAGCAAAATTAATTCACTTTTATTTTATTCTATTGTAATTAGGTTTTTAATTATTATAATTAAATTTTAATTACTTACAATTGAATTGTGAGTGGGGATCGAATCCACAACAGTTGCGTTACAGTCACACTTTTCTAACCAAAATATTTTTTTTTATTCAGAAAAATTATATTTAACAAAATCAAAACCAGAATAAAATAAAGTTTAACAAACTCTCCAATGTGTATGGGCTCAATTTATTTTTTTATAAAATTCACACGTAATTTTCAGTTAATTTTTACAAAAATTTCCATATTCAAGTAAAAACTTAAAATTACAAGCACCAAGGGTCATTTAGTAGTTGCACCGGGTGGCTGGCGAGTGTCGTCACGGCGCACTGACGGGCCGGGAGCGCTGAAAATTTTAACGAGCCGCTCTTGACCGCGTGTTAAATCAACGCTGTTATATGAACCGAAAACAATTGAAAGGAAACAAACTATATACTACTGAGCAATATAGCAACCATGTAAGTAATTATTAATTATATATTTAAACGTCACGGTAGCAAGTAAAGGAAAATATATAAAATGGCTTTCCAAATTTAGTTTAACAAGAGATTACAACAATACTTTAGTATAAATTTACTTTCAGGAACGTTACGAAAATTTTAATACGATTTTATAAACTATATCTTACACTTTGTATTTGAAATTTGTTATTTTGTAATTGAAATTAATATAAATGCTTTGAAATCCTACAGCAGAGTGGCGCAGTGGAAGCGTGCTGGTCCCATAACCCAGAGGTCCGTGGATCGAAACCACGCTCTGCTACATTTTAAAATTAATTTATCTTTTTTTATTGATTTTATATTTAAATTTAAACATTTCTAAAAAATGAATTTAAGCTCAATTTAAATAAAACTAACTGTTATATTTAAGTTTAATAATTTACACTTCTCTCATCTCCTGTTAGTAGTTATCAACTGTTAGATAATATTTATAGTGCCTTATATTGAGCATATATATATATATATATATATATATATATATATATATATATATGCTAAATATAAGGCACTATAAATATTATTTTTTTTAAATATAGACTTATTAACAATATAAATGAATAAAGAAATATAATTTGCATAAATGTTGTTACCAGTATGAGATTCGATTTTGTAATATTGTGTATGAAATTTAGATATTTAAATGTTATTTTATTTAAATAAAATAAAATTTAAATATCTAAATTAAATTTTATTTATATTGCGACAATATAAAGAAAACAGCTTCAACCTGTATCCCAGACATAGCAGGGTAGGCAGGGGGAACATAGTGTTAAGACATTCCGTTCCCCACTTTCTGCCGAATATCTGCATTGCCGGTTGAGTGGGAGAACTCAACGCCGCGCTTTGCCTCGGCACCAGAGCGAATAAAATGGAAATATAAACGTAAATAAATATTTCACTTCCTCGAGTGGTGATGGAGCCCACAACCGTCACGTTGCAGTCACACCCTTGTGCCGCTGCGCCACTACGGCCTCTGATATAATATGTTTATCAATAATAAACACCACAACCATCATGAATTTTATGTATTTATCTTACTTCAAAAGAGATTCAACCCGCCCTAACCACTTTACTTGGTAATCGTAATAAAGATTTAATTGCCCTACACTTTGTATGAGTAATATAAAATAATATATTCCAGCCAATTAATTGAAGTTGGAAAGCTCATCATTAATAAGCTATTGAATTACTGACTCATATTTTATATTGTAATTAAAATAACACATAAGCTCCAAATTGAAGAGAATAATTTACGAATTATGAACGCTAGGTTATTTTACAGTACAGTGCCCCTTTATAATTTGTATTTAGTTATAAATATTACTTAATAAAGTTACATATTTAAAAATTAAATAACTTATGAAGTTTTATGACACAGTCCTGAAATTTGCGTCGGTATTTGTACTAGCTTCCATTTTAAATATGTTGCGTTTGTCGTAGCTTGGCATAATTTATTCTTATAAGACAGAAACAAACTATCTTATCTGGTAACTCAATACGCAATATCAACAGATACGCAACATTATCTTGTCACTAGGTTCCTTCTGCTTACCCTGCTAATCGCAGGATATAGCACATAACAAATCATATCATAAATATTGAACACACAAGCAGCGTACTAAGTCAAACACAAAAAAATCAATCAAAGACTGTCTTTGACACACAATCCGATTGCCAAGTCAAAATTTTAATATCATATTCGCTTCAGTCGTGTTGGTCGGAATGCAACTAGCGAATGCAGGAAAATAGAAAAAGGTTCCGAAACTAGCTTTGCTTCTATTTTAAGAAAATTTGCATCCAGCAATCGATTCAACGTTTTCGAAGGCTATTAAGTTCGAACAAAAATTGTGCCGCGTTCATTGGAAACGAATGAATCGTATCGAGACGTCGCTTCGATATTCAGTTATAGAAGAGATATCTTCTTGTGTTCAATATATACAATTCTTATGTACTCGTATGTAACAGAGCCACATATAACAGGGTAAGCTAAGGGATCTTAGTCTAGTGTTAAGACACTTCGTTCCCGTTAAGACATTTCCATTTACTACTTTCCGCTGAATTCTGAAGGCTTTGCGTATTGAGTGACGAGATTTAATGGTTACAAGAGTGAACGAGATTAAATATTTATTTTCATCGATTGGAAATCGAACCCACAATCTGTCGCTTGTACAGTCACACACTTGGGCACGACTAGGCTCACGATTTTTAAATTATATATATATTTTCATTACAGACGAATATAATTTCAATATAAATATAATTAAATAATACATTTATAATTATTTTAACGTTTAAATTATATTATGTGTACGGTCAACAAAACTTAGGGGTTAGTCTAAAAAACCTTTAACAGTTTTTTTTTAAAAGCTTACCTTACAAAAGATCCAAAATTCAGAAAGTGGTTTCGAGCTTCCTTTACCTTACAGGGTTTGCTTTACAACACTGAGGAAATAGAAAAGTTTTTTAAAAATAAAACTATAATAATCATTCCTTCTAGTACTCTAGAGCCACGGTGTTGCCAGGATCTCATCTCAACTGGTAGAAATAGTGTGTGTAACATAAAGTGTAACTTGTATCTGTATACATGCGGTGTGTAGTAATTGGGTCAGTGAAGTCGTAAAGTAGCGAGGCCGGGAGAGCTATTCTCCAGTACAGTATTGGAAATTTAAATTGTACTATGTCTTATTTGTATTTTTTATATTCAGTTACTGTTTTTTTTTACCTATATAATATTTTCTATTGAAACAATTATTTTATTTGATTATTATTTCACGCTGTATCCCGTATATAGCAGGCAAAAAAGGCAGACATTTCTATACATTTATTATTTTGTTTTCTGGATTCTTTACAACGTATATTATTTATAATTATGGCGTCGTGGCGCAGTAGGACAACGTCGCGTAAACGCGATGTTTGTGTATTCGACCCTCACTTGGAGAAACATTATATAATATTGTTTCATTTCTTCTCCATGATTGACAAAGCACAGCATTGATCATGAATTATGTCTGAAAATTATGTGCAGAGTAAGGAATTGAATAGTCAACTCCAAAACATAGCTTAACACTACATTTTCTCTGTCTGCCTTGCTATATGCGGGAAAAAGCGTGAACTTGCAAAAAAAATGTAAATGTATTTACACATTATATATAGACGTGATAAGGTAAAATAAGAAAAAAGTATTACAATTACAAGTATGGTATCTAAGGTTTAATATGAGATAAAATTGTTTTTGAGATTTTTTTTATTTTATGGGGGTTTAATTGGGGGTATCAATTTGGTTAGAAGTATCATGGTAATGACATTGAATTTGGAGAATATGGAGAAATTATTATAGATATTTTATCAGATTAATTTCCAAAATACGGGTCTATGTGTAGATAATTAAATCAGAGTCAATATGAATACTTGATTTTTAAAAAATAAATAAAATACTTAAAATAATATTTTAAAAGAATTTTAGAACTTTTTGTGACTTTTTACAACTAAACACCGCCTCTACCTCGTCGAGGTAAAGCTATGACAATATAAATTTAAATAAATATTTTATTTCCTCATGTGTGATCAAACCCACAACGAGTCGAATTTACAGTCACACATTGTGCTCTTGTGCCAAGACTGGCCTCGGCACATCAACTTATTGGAACGAATTATTAAAATTAATAAGACGATTAAAAAAATATTTTCCTTGTGTTTTCTTAAATTATGTCATCGTCGCTAGTAATTATCATAATTAAATAATAGTATTAAATGCAAATATACATTCAGAATTAGCCTTTTTGGGCAAAAATAAATAAATAAAAAAAAAGCAAAACCGACTTCTAAGAACGAACTAAAAAGTAACAAAATAATTTTGCAAAGATTTTATAATTTTGAAGTCGGTGCCAAGTAAAACAAACTGGCTTAGTAATTTGATATTATAGTAAGACATATCATTAGCCGTATCATTAGACCACCAACTGAAAAAAAATACAGTCGAATTATAACCTCCTTTTCTTACAGAAGTCGGTTAAATAAAAGATTATTCTTAGCTATTTTGCTTACCATTCTATTTATTTCCCGAGGTCCTAAGGGGATGAAGCGGTGTTTTAAAGTTTAAATGGACGTGAGGTAAGTTACCGCCGGTTCTTTGAGCTGATATATTCTAGTCACATTTTTTTTTAAACTGGGGGGCTTTTGGATAGGCTTAAGATTTTTTTTAACAGAATTTTCATAACTTTTCTAACAATTTTAACCCAAAATAAGAAAATATTTTGTTTTTATTCTATTTTTTTTTGTGCAACTTCCCACTCTTTCTCGCTCAGCAGGGAGAGTGAACCTAGTGTTAAGAGTTGAGAATCTCCGTCCCTCAATTTCCACATAATTTTCAAGTAATTGCGTGTTGTGTACCGCAATTGATTGTAAAGTTTTTTCAAGCAAAACAGATAATTGAAAATAATTAAAATATAATTACAAATGGATTCTACAATATCGCATTTACAGACGACTTCACAAAGTAAGACACATACAAGGTAATGTAGGTAGGGTGAAGTTTGAGTGATCTTCTAAAAGATTGAGTATCCAGCAACCCATAAATCGTTGGTGTAACCAGATTTCAAAGTTTCCGTTCAGCTGCATCGGAGTCACATTTGCTTTAACTTTGAAAGTCATTCTAGGAAAATTTTATTATATTGCTATAAAGTGATAAAATATTTTTAATTTTGATACAATATGTAGATTTAAAAGAATGTATAAGAAATAGATTGCACGTTATTTATTAGTATTTGAAATATTATTTTGTTTTGTTCCTAATATGAATTTCGTACACTCTTATATATACTGTTAGTAACATAGGTATATTGTACCCAGAGTCCATACAGCAGAGTGGCGCAGTGGAAGCGTGCTGGGCCCATAACCCAGAGGTCCGTGGATCGAAACCACGCTCTGCTATATACTTTTTGCCTAACAAAATATATTAGTAAATTATTATTATTTTTTAAATATTTACATAGTATAGAATAGAATAATATCTTCTTGAAAAATATTGCATACCAAAATATTTAAAGCTGATTTAAACAAAAAACAAATAAATTGTTAGTTACTTATTAAACGAATATCTTGCAGGATAATAAAGATATCCTATCAAAGCATTTAATAATGATTTCCCCATAATTATTCTTCTATCAACCAGTGTTTGAGTTTGTTTCCAGCTCTTCTCGGTTGAACTGTCATTTAAGTCGGTAGAGCGACATATTTTTTCTATAATGAAATTTAAATCATCAACAAAAAAATCTAAATTTTCTGAATAAAAAAAGAGAAACAGAAAAAAAGAAAAACATTTTATTGGCTTATTATTTTTTAATATCTTTACAATATAGTGAAATTATTTAGAAAAAAAGTATCGCATGACGAAACCTATATTATACGAGTATTTGCTCTGAGATAAAAAAAATATTTTACTCGTATTATAAGAGGTCGTTTGGTTCTATTTTGGCGTGAGATTGACTGTCTGAGACCCTTCTCACGGTCTCGTTAATGTCGAATGAAGTATATCAGCAATATAACTCATATTGCGTGTAAGATCTAAGATATTACTACTGATCCAGTGGTTAATGACTTTGCTACGCTGAAAATAATATGTTATATATCTAATCGAAGTAGATTTTTGTGTAACGAATATATGTATAAATAATGTTGTAGAGTTTAAGTAAGAAAGAAAATATTTAGTTTTCCGAAAATATTTAGCAAATCCAACCCACTACCATCACAGATACAGTCAAAAGCTATGATGCTGCGCCACGATAGCAAAAAATTAAATTAGCTTAACGCTGTAACCCGCACACAGCAGGCTAGGCAAAAGGAACCTTGTGTTAAGATACTCCGTTCCCCAATTTCTGCCGATTTTCTGAAGGCATTGCGTGTTGAGTGGCAGAACTCAACGCCACGCTTTCCCTCAACAGCAGAGCGAAGAAAATGGCAATAAAAACGTAAATAAATATTTCACTTCCTCTAGTGGGGATCGAACCCACAACCGACGCGTTACACCCTCGTGCCGCTGCGGCATACAATGTAAATAAAAAAAACCGCTTTATTTTAGGGAAGTCAATGTTTACTGCTTTCTCCCTAACTAAACATATTACATACATTTCTTGAGCAGCACACAAACAAAAGTATCAGCAAATAACATTTTAAACAAAATATTTAATTATTTTGTTCAGAAAAAAGGGTAAAATACAAAAACAAAAACAATATTTCAAATGAAAGTCCTCCGAGATATAAATGGGTAAATGAATTCATCCCGTTATGAATGCCTTAGCGTCGCCGTTTTATTAATTGATATAGATCGTTCGTCTGCGGGCGAGCGCGGCGCTTCATTTGAGTTTTTAGTTTAACTAAGCATAATAGGGATAAAGCTTCGCTTACGTATATAAATATCAAAATAATGGAAAATCATAAGAAAATGCTCTCTCTAATAGAAAGTACATTTATTAGTTATTTGGTTTTCATCTGTAGAAGCCGTAACCCGCATACAATAAGATACAGCAGGATAGGCGGTGTTCTTACTAGAGCAAGGTAATAAAAATAATTCATTTCCTCGAGTAGAAATCAAACCCATCACCGCCCACGCGTTAACTGTTATAAGTCACACAATGCCACGATAGCCTCACTGTATCACTGCAGTTTTTGTGAAATAAAATATTTTGAAAAAAAAATATTACATGATCTTAGGTTGTGAAAGTATGTACATAAAATTATAATTTTATGTTCTAACATTGTACTGAAATATTATTTTTTTTATTTTTTTTGATTATTTTTTTAAAAAACTATAAGGGAAATCAAATGTAATAATTGTATTGAAATATATTTAATTCATAATTTCCTATAATATTACTTGTTCGAGTAACTTATAAAGCTTTAGAGTCGCGAGGCGAATAACTAATGAGGACGTTAAGTTAACCAAACCAACTAAAATTCGTAATGAGGAACGCTGTAGATTTATCTATGTATATACTTAGGTATGTTGGCGTATAACTAGTAGGTTTTACCAGTTTAAATAGAAATAATTTAGAGATGCGTATGACACATGGCACATGACACACTCTGAGTGTGGGAGGTGGCTCTGGCCACAGATACATAGATACGATTAACGTTACTGCAGTGACGATAGCCTATAGATTTCGTCTCTGCAGGCAACACTGTAATTATGGTTTGAGTAATAGCAGTACTGCATGTTTAAATAGTATAAATTGCAAATGGTGGTATGTGATATTTGTTTTATTGTTAAGTCTTAATCAATGGTTCCAACGAATTTTCACAGAAAAAATATATATTATAATAAATATATTTTTTTTATCTAAGACAATAATAAATGATTTGATAAAATGAAAGAAAAGCATATACTCAATAAAAAACAACAAAAACATCGCAATAGCAGAGCGTGGTTTAGATCCATGGATCTCTGTGTTATGGGCCCAGCACGCTTCCACTGCGCCACTCTGCTGTATGGCCTCTGAATTACGTGTACTGATTGTTATTGATTTTAAACCATCATTCAACATACAATTCTAGCAAAAAGTGGGAAATGGAGTGCCTTGACATTAAATTATCAACTCCTTACTCTTTTATATGCAGAATGAAGCGTGAAGACAAAAAAACACACATATGTTTATATATGTGTTTTTTCCACTCCCTAGCTCTTTCACGATATTATTTAAAACAAATCATGTTTTGGTAATTGCCATTTAATTTTATACGAGTGTAACTCTCCGCGGTAATTAACTGAGGCGCTATCGACGTCCGTCGAGCTTTGCCTCTCTTTCCCTCCCTTTTCCTCTCGCAACGCAATTTACATAATTTACACAACATTCACAAACGGAAGCAGAATAAATCGTTTGATACAATCTTAGCGTCCTTGCTGTAAACACTTGTCGCAAGTTTCTTCGAACATATTGTTGGGATTAAATTTGTTAGAGTTTTCTCGTAATAAAGAAATAGAGAATGATAAATAAAAAAACGGAATAAGTAGAATATTTATTAAACTTATCAGTCTTTCTAGTATATATTTTTTTCTTTTTTTTTATATTTCTTTTGCGGGGCACGGAAGCGTCTCAATAGGAATGAAGTGTCTTAACACTAGTTATCTAGATAGTAAAAGCTTTGAGTGCAAATTCAAATCATAGACTTCTTAATCCATTTCCTACGAGCGAAGATCAAGCCTACAATCATGACGTATATTATAAGATGCTGTGACGCTGCACGACGACGGCCTCTACATCATTTTATAATTATACGAAATGCATTGAATGCTTTGCGTAAAAAAATATATTGAATGTTTAAACTTAAAGCATATTAACATATTGTGAATGTTCGTTATTTATCGAGTATCTTGACACTAGGTTCTCTTTACTAAAATAGTTATATACGAGATGATGCGAAAATCAAAAAAGAGAAAAAAGGACACCTTTCGAATACACCTACAATCGTTTACAACGTGCCACAATAACTAATCATTTATAAATCATCCGTTGTTGAAATAGAAATAGTACAGAGAATTACATCAAAACTATTACCGTCTTGTAAAATACAATAATATTTACTAATAAATTAATTTCAACATAAAGTTTTATCAATTAAAAAATCTAAATTAAGCATAAGTACATCTTCTTTTTATGGAAAAGGCAAGGCAAACGAGGGTTCAAGTCACCTGATGCTAAGTGATCACCACTACTCACGATCCCATACAACACCAGAGGAGCTACAAATGTGTAGCCTGCCTTTAAGGTGGAGATAGATGCGCTTTTTTAAGGGACCCATGTCATATAAATCTGGAAACACTACCGTAGGTAGGCTATTCCTGTAGTTCCGTGGCGCGTGAATAAAGAAGCTGTTTCCAGATAAGCTTTTCTCTTATGAGTTATATTTGTAGGTAACATTCGCTTCTATTTTAACATCTGTAGAGTAAAGTTTACACAACTAGTTTATTTAATTACACGAGAAGTACTAATTAATACCAGCTTAGAATACCAACGTCGTACCTAATTATATTTTAATTAAGTTATTCATTAAATAACAAAAGAATATGTCTACAGATATATTCTAGAATGTAAAGATATTATATATTTGTACACGTTACACATGTACGTTTCAATCTTGTCAACATTACATTTTGGTGGTTTTACTATAGAGAATGATATTAATTTTCATTTTCGTTTCATTTAGAGGCCATGATATCAAGAAAGGCCTGACTGCAAACGCAAACGTTTGTGGGTTCGATTTTCACTCGAGAGAATTTATTTATTTCATTTTCCTAAATCTGGTGATGAGATATAGCGCTGCGTTGAGCCCCGAGGCCTGAACGCAATATTTTGAAAATTGGGGAACCCCTAGTGTCTTGGTGGAAGCTGCTCTTACATAAATTAAAAGTAATGCAAAAATATGAAAAAAAAACAATGGCTTTACATTTACCTAACTCTTATCTCTACTACTATTTCTCTAGTGAACTAAATTATAAGTGTAATTTATAGCGGATTAATTTAATGTAACATTCAAAATGTCAAGATTTGGAACATCAAAATGGGAATAATATTAACATTGAGGCAAATAACTTTGTCGTGGTGGCGGTACAGCGTATAACTGGTAAATAACCCAAAACCATCGTGCTTGCACGATGGTTGTGGGTTATTTACCAATACATGGGAAAGATTTTTCTTTTCTTAGTTCTAGTACCAAGGCAAGGGGTGCTGTTGAGCCTATAGAAAATTAGTAATTAATTCTCTAAAAAAATCAGCTTCACGCTTTATCTCGCACATAGCAGGGTAGGCAGAGGGAACATAATGTTAAGACACTCCGTTTCCCACTTTCTGCCGAATTCTGAAGGCATTGCGTGTTGAGTGGCAGAATTCAACGCCGCGCTTTGTCTGGACACCAGAGCAAGGAAATGGAAATATAAACGTAAATAAATATTTCATATCCTCGAGTGAGGATCGAACCCACAATTGTTGCGTTACTCCACCCACCCACGACGGTCTCTAAAAAGTTTTGAGTATTTATGAAAACATTATTACAGCGACAAATACTTAAAACATTAAAATATTACCAATTTGTTTGTAATTTCACGTTTTAAAGTGAAGCAACTGTGATATTAAAATGAAAATGACTAGCTGTACAGAAACAAACTCTCAGACAGACGCTGATTGCCTTTGTAAAGGAAAGCTCTTTAAACAACTCCGTGGAACTACTTAAATATATTTGTAATTTTGGTTTAGAGCTTTAATTATTTTGATATTTATGTGAAAATTAAACCACAGTAGTAGACATTCATCTGATGTCGTTTCAAAGTTGTGAAAGGAAACATTAAATGTCTTAAGAATATCACGCAATGCTTTCAGTAATATGAAAGTTTTAATTTTTAACACATAATTATTAAATTTGCAAAGGCCATCGCGGCGCAGTGTTAATGGACAGACTGATTGTAAGCACGATGGTTATCAGTTCAATTCACTCTTGGAGGATTGATATTTAAATTAAGTTTATTCTCCTGTTCTGGTACACAAAGCGCACTGCTGATTTTCACAAAAAATTAACTTGCAGTAGTATAAAGATAAAATATGTTTTCCAGGTTCATATTTTATCCCGTTTATAGAATAGTAGGGTAGACAGAGGGAACCTAATGTGAAGATACTCTGTTCCTATATAATCCAATTGTTGAGATATTACTCAACATAGGAGCGGAACTCAACGCTGTACTTTCTTGTTAGCATAGCGAGGGAAAAAAATAATTCATTCTTCCTAATGGAAATTCGACCCACAACCGTTACAATCGCAGTCACGCTGAGCCGTTGTCAATATTAAAACGTAAATATATATTAGTTTATTTGTTTTATTTCAATACGTTTCATGTAACTAATGGACCATAGAGCTTCTAATAAATATCGTAATAGGAAATCCATGTA
>DWGR01000610.1:0-20782 GCA_018247715.1 Heliconius burneyi | reverse complement strand
GCCTTTTAGCCTAATGACGGGGGGTTTTCCATTAAAGACGTTTGATTCACGTCATTAATCGTCTTTTTATGTATATGTAGTTTCATTGTCATTATGTATGTACGTAGTTCGATTATTAGTTATTAAGTTATTAGAGGCCATTGTGGCGCAAACATAAGGGCACAGGCATGCGACTGGAATAGCAATGATTCGATTCCCACTTAAGGAAATTATTTTTTTATGTATTCGTTTTCTCGCTCTGTGAGTGAAGCAAAGTTCAGCGTTGAGTTTCGTCACTATACACACAATGCCTTAAGAATTCGGGAGAAAGTTGGAATAGAACGTAGCTTAACACTAGGTGCCCAGGTTCCTTCTGCTACCTCGCTATATGTGGAATACAGCGTAAAACTTAAAAAAGGTATCAGACATTTATTAATATACCTACCTATTTATATTCATATCCATTACAAAAATTAATTAAGCAATTAACATGACTCAACACGTAATGCGTCGAGAATTCGGGGGAAAGTGGGGAATGGGAGTATCTTAATAGAGTGGAGTCCCTTAACACCGAGTTCATTGGTTTCCCCTGCGTACCCTGCTATGCGGGATACAGCGTGAAACTTAAAAAAAATATCATTTTGTTGATACTGTCAGTCGTCATCGCAAGGGTTAGATCTCCACAACGGAGAGTTATGTTTACGTTTGTTGCTATTCCATTCAATACTAATTAAACAATTAATATACATACAAACAAACATACAAACCATATTGACATGTAAATTTAAAGCCACAATTCGCTCAATTACCCGACGACTTAGCGATTTGAGCAATAGTTAATTACATTTTACGACTTGTGATTGTTAAGCAATGTATGTACTTATAAAGATATAGCCTGTGTTTTTACGGAAGGTCACCAGTTCGATTTATAAATTTAGTTTTTTTTAGCTTCACGATGTATCTCGTGTATGGAAAATTAGGTAGGCAGATGCTAGTGGTATGACACTTGAATATTGCGTGTTGAGTAGCGGAACTTAAAACCGCGCTTGTTGTTTTCTGAACGATAAAAATGGAAAATTAAATAATTTATTCCCTCTAGTGGGAATTAAACCCACAACTGTCGCGCTTTTAGTCACACACTATGCCACTGCGCCGCGACGGCCTCAATATTTTTATTGTATGTAAATATTTCGGGAAAACATTATTTCGGACCTGGATAAGGATATTAAATTAAAAAAGATTAAATCAGCTTCACGCTGTATGCTGCTATGTGCGGGATACAGGGTAGGAAGAGGGAACCTAGTGTTAAGACACTCCGTTCCTCACTTTCTGCCGAATTTTGGAGACATTGCGTGTTGAGTGCCAGAACTCAACACCCCGGTTTGCCTCGGCACCAGAGCGAAGAAATGGAAATATAAACGTTAATAAATATTTTACTTTCTCGAGTGGGGATCGAACCCACAACCATTGCGTTACAGTCACGCCCATGTGTCGCAGCGCCACGACTGCCTCAATGAAATTATTTCGTATATTAAGTTATTTCGGATTATTCTTTAGTTTCGGATAGTTTCAGATAGTTTCAGTTACGGATAATATATTTTTTTAGCTTCACGCTGTATTCCGGAATATATTACGGAACCCTAATAATTGCTTAATCATAATGATATAATAACTTTACAACATGGTAATGAGTCAAAAGAAAAGCTTATTAACTCGATGAAAACAGACGGGTGTTATAACTTTGATGTGACTTATGAATGTTATTTGTATGTCTGTGGCATTATAGCTCCCAAACAGATTTTGAAGTATTTTTTTTAAGGTGACTAAATTTTACTACTTAATGGAGAATTTTCTTAGTCGAGATTGAAAAAAATCTCGCATGTTCTTAAGACCCCTATTAAGACCGTGGTGGTATCTGCATGCCTTTTCAAACTTTTTCAGTAGGAGCAATTAAAGACGTTTTAATGCAATAACTTTGTCAATTTTCATGATTTTTTTCACAGAATTTTCAGGTCACCCTAATATTATACTTGTTTTAATTTTAGTAATAAAAAATCTGCTTAATAATTAAAAAGAACAGAAATTAGTCACATACATCATTTATAACTGTTATGTTCTGGCCTCACCATTAAGTAAGTGCCATTACATTAATACAACATTATCGGTTATTAAAAAATACAAGTGCTTTAGATGTACCATTAACAATGATCTTAATGGGCTTCAAATAATATAAAGATGAAGTAAATGACGTTTATAAATTTAAAAAAACCAGACAATCTATAAATGCAAACCTATAGATGCTTTCTGCTAAATTTCATTAATCTAGATCAGGGGTTCCTAGACTTTTCTTCATCAGGGATCACTTTTATATTAATATTGCTAGCAGGGACCACTATGTAGGTATAATAAATAACTGTTATAATCAAACACAAATTTTAACGCCGATTCACTAAAATTAAAACTGATCGCGGACCATTTTTAGGTTTCTTTGGACCACTGGTTGGAAACCCCTGTTCTAGATCAGAAGTATCCTATTAATTTTGATTCTCCTTAAAGTTTCAAAATACACGATTTTTGCCATTGAAACGGCCATATCTTATATTAAAGTAAATGTAGAAATACGCTTTTTTCAGGAAATTATGAGGCCGTAGATTTTAGTTTATGGTTTAAATTTCAACTAAATATCTAAACGCAGTCCTAACATAAAGACTGTTAGCAGACAGACGTACAACAAAGTTATCTCTAGACCTAGATCCCAGACGTGCCAGACCTACGTCATAGTAGCAAAGCTGGTATTTAACGTTAATAGTCCAATACGAACTGAGTACGGTGTGAGCTCACTAACTTGAAAATGGGGACCTTTCAGAGGTAGCTCATATTAAAGGTACCAAAAAAACATGCCAACCTAAGCCTTAAAAATAATAAAAGCACTTTTACTTTGTATATGTATTTGTTTTTTTTTGAGATTTTTTATTATGTGCGGCTATAAAATATAAATATTTTATAAGGAGATATTTTAATAATAACTATCTTTAATGATAGCACTAAACATGCCAATAAAATCCTAATACTTATCAAACTTGATAGGGAAAATTACTATCACATACAGTTTAAGCTCCGTTTCAAATCTCTTTAAATTTATTCAATTAACTTTCGCGTTTTCGTTCGCTTAAGTTCTATTTCATCACTCTGTCTTGGAAAAGAAAACGGGGAATGGAGTGTTTTCGAACCAAATTTCTTTTGCCTATCCAACTATATGCACAATACAGCGTGAAGATCAAAAACACAAGAAAAAAAAAAACAAAACCATAGGTATGTCAGATATCACCAGATAGCTATATTTTTGAGCGACTGTATTTATTTTCATTTTCTGTATTGAGTTCCCCGGTGCTTGGGGAACGGAACTTAACACTAGGTTCCCCTTACTACCAGGTGTATGTGGGTCTGTGTATAGAGTCCAAGTAAAAAAAATCTCTGTTCAACCTCCAAAATACTGAAGATGCTGTAATAGTTTGTCATCACCATTCTAATACAATCTTAATATAAACAAGCGTAACAAGTACCTTCAGAAAGATCACACACAAACGCCCGGAGAGTTCAATAAGACTGTTGCTACCGCGGTCTGGTAGATATTCATGGTGTAAGGGCGGGGAGGTGCCTTTGTTCTTTCTTCCTTTTACTACAACTAGTTCGCATTTATAGTCGAGAGGAAGATAAAACGCACTCTTGGCTTCTCTTCGGACGAGCTCTGAGTTATGACAAGGCAATGTTGTCGACTTTCCAATTATCTACATAACCTTCTGATGGAAAACATCTTATTAATGCGATATCTTCTAAAGGCATAATATAAAATTCTTAACACTGTTTCCTCTAATTTTTAAAAGATTTTGAGTTGTTCACGATCATATACGGTTTTAACCACTAGATACGTCACGAGCCAAAGCATTATTTATTAAATAATATTTTTAAAGGTGTTTGGGATATCAGTTAGAATGCGACAATTAATTTTCAGTACATAATTTAGGTAATTTCTAACAATAATGAATTTCAAAATGTGTACTTAATCTTATTTATTAGCATACAATTCAATTGGTAAATGGATTGTTAGATATAGTACATATTGCTATCTATAAAAGATGTTCCAATTAATTTTTGGTACACTTAAACTCATTGACGTAAGTGATATAGCGACTAAAGCGTGTTAGTAGAGGATTCACCATTTAATAAAGATAATAAAATAATTTTCGTGCCCTAATATAACAAAGCACGGCATAGTCTTTCGCCACTCTACGCGGAGTGCTGCATCACTCTACGCGGAGTACTGCATTAAGTTCTGTCAAGTGACAGAACATACATATTCTAACAATATACACGGCGCGCCGCGCAGTGATTGTTGATGTTACTATGCCACATGATGACAAAAAGGCCAAAAAGAAAAATTATCTAAATATTTGGACATAGCCCATGAGATTACCGCCATGTGGCATGTCAATGCGACTATCATTGTGCCTATAGTGGTTTCAGCTAACAGTTTAATAGCGAAAACCCTCAACCAACATTTTAAGAGGTTATTGCTTAGCTGTTGGATCAAGAACCGGATGCAGAAACAGTTTTTACTTGAGACGGCCCGTATTGTGATGAGGTTCCTCTCTCTGGACCCCTAACCACCGATCCACGGAAGAGTGTATTTTTTTTATTTAAAATGTATTTTTTTATAACAATTTACATTTAAAAATGTATTTCTCTTATGTAATAGAACCATATATTGATACACATATTATTACATAATATTATTATTACTGAGGCCGCCATAACCTAGGCGCACAATAACTTGGCTTCGAACACGCTGATCCACTAGGAATACATCAATCATATTTTTCCTTTCTGTTCGCTCCCATCCAATAATTCATTCATCTTTTCTTCCATCCCTCCTCTTACATTCCACGTCGCTATTTGTAGCTCCGTAGTATACCTCCCGCCGTTCCGGACATGGAGTATTGGGTGGTGGGCGCATCCCCAACGCCCCACTCGTCGCCACTTAATACACCCTCTCATACTACCAGTACTGAACTAACTTAAATGAAACGTTACAAAACTTATATATACTGAAAGCGGGCGAAGCCGCGCGTGGTAGTAATCTTATACACACGAACACTGCTTAAAACAACCACTGTGCTTCAATATCGTTATTGATTACAAATTTTTAGTATGCAATTACATACAAATTATTACATAAATAAATAATAAATAATAATAGTTATTTTAATAGTGTCATATGTAAAAAGCATAAAAGCGTATGTTATACAACTTTGTTAGATATGTATAATAATATTATTTACGAACTTGTTAGAGTATGATATCGTAGGGGGGAGAACGTCTGTTTGTCTGTCTACCCCCTGGATTAAAATATTCTCATTTGTATGCTTTAGTAAATTGAAAAGTGACTTTTACCTCCATAATCATACTAATATTAAAAATTAAGATGATGATGATTAATTGAGGCCGTCGTGACGCAGCGGCACAAGCGTGTGACTGTAACGCGGCGGTTGTGGGCTCGATCCCCACTCGAGGAAGTGAAATATTTATTTACATTTATATTTCCATTTCTTCGCTGCAAAGGTGTCGAGGCAAAGCGTGGCGTTGAGCTTAACCATTCAATACGCAATATCTCCAAAATTCGGCAGAAAGTGGGGAGTGGAGTGTCTTAACACTAGTTTCCCTCTGCCTACCCTGCTGTGTTCGGGATGCAGCAGGAAGCTTGGTTTTTTTTATTAATTTAAGTGATAATAATAATACTTTATTGCATTAAAAACAAAGAAATAATAGAGTAACAATATTTACAAAAAGACAATAAAAAGTGCATTGACGGCCTTATTTAACAATTTGAAAGGATTTATTACATAAAAGTTATTAGAAAGGTGCAAAAAGTAATAATAAATATTTTTGTTAAGACACTCCGTTCCCCACTTTCTGCCGAAGTCTGGAGGCATTGCGCGTTGAGTGGCAGAACTCAACGCCACGCTTTGCCTCGACACCAGAGCGAAGAAAATGGAAATATAAACGTAAATAAATATTTCACTTCTTCGACTGTATCGAGGTCGATCGAGTATAATATATGCAATATTGTTAAAGCGTATTTCAACAGTATGAAAGGAATCAAATGTTATAAGATACTTCCGGTTGACCTAGAATAATGAAATAAGACACCTAGCATCTGAAAGTAGTACTAGATATTTCGGGTTTAATTTTTAAAGTAAATACAATCTTTATTTAGTGTACATTTTTCATGAGTCCAGTTCGTGAAAAGATTGCAATTTGTGCCTTGAACGCTGTAACTGTAGATCTCGCAGTAAATCTATAACCGCATATTAAAATAAAAAAAAATTATAACTAACATGTAAATAATAATATCGAGTGAAAAGTTGGTCTATTTTGTTTTTATAGAGGTTATATAAAAAGTACCGTTCAAACTCACTTAAAATATAACTTACAAAATAATTAGGTAACATCTAATTAAAAACTACGTTTACGCATCGTAAGTATAAAAAATACCAGTGCTCTAAATCAAAAAGATTAACAATTAAAAATAATACTTACCAGAGGCCATTCATGGCGCAGGGGCACAAGTGTGTGACTGTGAGCGTGACTAGGTTCGATTCCCACTCGAGAAACTGAAATTAAAAGTATATTTTTATTTCTTTGCTCTGGTGTTGGGGCAAAACGCGGCGTTAAGTTCCGCCACTTAACAACACCTGGTTCGATCAGCCTACCCGGTTGTGGGCGGGAAGGCAGTGATGCTGATTTTTTTATAATACTTAAAAATTTTTTAGACGCAAAACGTTTTTGGAACGGGTCCTGCTAGCGCATCGCGTCGCCTTGAATGTCAACGATGGCGCGTTACACCATCCGCGCTTGCTTCTTTTCACCCATATCGTCAGATAGAACGATACGTGACTAGTTTTTGAAAACTATTTAACCGCAGACCTATATGTCCCACCCTACTCCACTCTTGGTCGATTGATTTCTTGATATATGGCATTTAACGCGTGCCAGTTGAGCACAATTCATTTCGCCAATGTCACGTTGTACGGAAAAATGACACAAAGGAAATTGACCGGTAGATAAAAGACAACTATAGACATTTACACAATACATGTAGATAAAAAAAGAGATCCAGTATAAGTACAGCCTTCACCTAAAACAAAATAAACACATATTTACACAACATATTAGGTTAGTAATAAATAATATTTTACTTGGATATTAAGTTTTATTTTACTATATTTAATATATTTATATAAAAATTTACATAAAGGACTAAACACAATCATTAACAGATACTAAACATTTATAGGACGAGGGACTTTATGAAGAAGGACATCATATAAAACACAAGTTAACTTAGGACAAGAAACTCCACTCTTATAAATCGCAGTGTTAGGTTCCGTCACTCAAATAGGCGAACATTGAAGAGCCCACCGGAACAAACAATGCATATGGGAAATGCGTAAAGATGAAAAAACTATTATTTTAAGACTGCCTTGACATAAGATAGATAGATATTTACATAAGATAAGGATTTTAATAGAACATTTTATACATTTGGTTAGTTAATTTCATACGGAAACTAAAAAATATAAAAGGAAGCTAATTCAACATATTGTTCGGATTAAATTACAAAATACGAAAAAAATCGGTCAAGCGCGAGTCGGAATCGCTCACTGAGAGTTTCGTATTCATTTCATAATTCAACGGGTGTACAATTTATAAAACATAACAAAATTAGGTTTACGGTCTTAAGCATTTATTTTGTACGAAATGAAACTTTACATATAAGTTTGTAATGTATTTTTTCTGTGATACCTTTAAATTTCTATTTTTCAGATTTTTGGTCACTCGTATCTTGCCTTGCCTTGAACTTAGCTTCACATTTGTAGATCTAAGCAATTGATATTAATTTAAGCTTATTACATGCATGCGATATTGAGAAAAATGGTCTCGACAGACGGGCAGACAGGCGAACGTATAAAAATAAATATCCTATCTACATTTAATTGCGTTTTTTTCTTGTATGTTCTTATATTTTGAGGTACGGACTCCTAAAAATTATAAAATCATAATCAAAACGGATACTTTGGTTGTTTATTAGGAGGTCGATAGTAGCGCAGGGGCACAAGCGCTCGACTGTAAACGCAATAAGTTGAAGATTCGCTCTTGTAACGAATAACGAGACAATGCGGTGCATATAATTTTAATAGTAAAAAAAAATATTAGGCGGCTAATCTTACCGTTATTTATCATATGCAAAAAATATAGCAAATAAACAGCTTCAGCAGCTCTATCCTGCACACAGCAGGGAAGGCAGAGGGTCCCTCTGCCTTCCGAGGTGTTCAGACACTCGATCCTCGTTTGCTGCTGAATTCTGAAGGCATTGGGTGTTGAGTGGCAGAAGTCAACGCCGCGCTTAAAACATTAGCAAATAAATATCTCTATCTCTATATATTATAAAACAAAGTCGCATTTCGTCGCTGTCTGGCCTTTCTAACTCTTCTTCTTCTAAACCACCCAACGGATGTTGATGCGGTTTTCACCATTAGGTAGAGTATTTCTCAGGGAAGGTATATATATAATTTATTATTTGTACATTCTTATGCAAATTAACATAAATACAATAACTGTGTAAAAAGTCCTACCCGTCGAAACACTTTCGCGCATGCGTTGCTTTAATGGTAAGTATTACATGAAAATAATGTACCGGAGTATTCTTTCTCTTAATAAGATCCACAAAAAATAAGCGACAGCATATTCGTATCTCTTAAGGATAACATATAGTGATCATATTTCTGTCTTAAAATAGTAATTTCAATATATTTTTATTGTGAGGGATGTTCTTCCATAATGGTATTAATTCTTATCCTATTAAATACTTTATTAATTTTCTACGTTTTAGAGAAGAACGTGTTTAATTTTCCTGTTCATTTATCCCTGAATTTGAGCATTTAATTATAAGTACATATATATATACAAGTTACGTTGGTTATTTAATGTAGATTAAAATATCTTTTACTGTTTTTTATTTTAATAAATATTTTAGAAGATTAATAACACAGATTTTAAATTACAATATTAAAAAATGCTTGCTGCGAAACGGCTCCCCACGCGTCTAAAGCGGGCGAAGCCGCGAGCAGGTCGCTAATTATATTATAAAATAAATGTCCCTCAAATCTTATTTTAATTCGTTGTTCATATAATTTTGAAGTCGGTGCCAAGTAAAACAAACAGGTTTAGTAATTAGATATTGTAGTAATGTCGTTGTAGCCTTAGCTTGACACCGACTTCAAAATTATAAAATCTTTGTAAAATTATTTTGTTACTTTTAGTTCGTTGTTAGAAGTCGGTTTTTCTTTTTGTTAAAAATAAATTTATTTTACGCTTTTAAGTGATGAGTAGACCGTAAAAGGATCCTTCTTAAATGAATGGTGGTGGTGGTGGTAGTTGTCAACGAGTGGTTGTGGCTGCAAACACAACATACAAACTAACATTGTGGTATATTGAGAAGAACTTACATAATAAAAATATTAGGGCGAATTGAGAACCTCTCCTTTTTTTGAAATCGTTTGAAAGTGAGAGAATCCTCTTTTTTGAGGTTGGTTAAAAGGAAATGCAAGGATGGGGAATCTCACTTCTGACATCATTGACATGACATCAATTTAACAATGTTTTTCTTTGCACTGTTACAGTATAATAAAATTTTTACCAATAAAAAAACAAACTATCAATTTTGACGGGATCAAACTTTTACCAAACTATCCTTGAAGTGTATCCTTTTAAATAAAAAAGAAATATTGAAATTGGTTGAAGTTGAATTTGAAGTTGTATTTGTACCAAAAAAAAAACTATCAACAAAAAAACAATATTTATTTGACCGGATCCCATAATCGGAACCTTACTAAACTTTCACCAGACTACCCTTAAAATGTATCCTTTCAAATAAAAAAAAACACCGAAATCGGTTTGCGCCACATTGAGTTATTCGCCTATTTATCGAGTACATAACGAATGCAAATTTAAGACTTATGTGATTTTCTCATAGATACCATTGTTAGAAAATAGCTATTAAAAAATTGGGACCACATGGGAAGCACTACCTTTCAAATAAAAAAAATCATCAAAATCGGTTCACCCAGTCAAAAGTTATGAGGTAACAAACATTAAAAAAAATACTGTCGAATTGATAACCTCCTTTTCTTACAGAAGTCGGTTAAAAAATTACTTTTAAAAAAATATTGTTAACTTATATAACATTTGTAGATAATTTTATATATATCCAATTGTACCTATTTTATAAGCTTGGTGTAAGGATTTGTGAAAATCGGTACATTAGAGTACAGTTCCACTCTCCTAGCCTATATCGTTAAATGGTTTTCGGTTTTCAATTTGAAATTTTATTTTCTGAGACTAGTGCGTTCAACCAAATATAATCTTTTTTTTTCAGCTTCACGCTATATCCCGCACACAGCAGGGTAGAGGCAACCTAGTATTTAGACACTCCATTCTGCCGAATTCTGGAGGCATAGCGTGTTGAGTGACAGAACTAAACACCGAGCTTTACCTCGACACCAGAGCGAAGAAATGGAAATATAAACGTAAATAAATATTTCACTTTCTCGAATGGGGATCGAACCCACAACCGTCGCGTTACAGTCACACCCTTGTGCCGTTGCGCCACGTTATCCTTTACATGTAAAATTATATTTAAAAAGAACGTAGTATCAACTAACTCTCTGTGTTCCCCTGGTGAAACTCAATGCAGCGGCTGGTTAATAAAAACAAAGAAATTAAAATAGTTTTAATAAAATAATTTAGAGATCGTCATCGTGCAAATAGGATAATAACATATATATTACCACATTACTTTCTAACGTTGCACATGTTGAACTGAGTACCTGACAGACTTTTAATGCGGCAGTTTGTTTCGTAAGTAAATTTGAAAGGAGTGAAGTTTATTTAAATATATCCATTCCTCCCATCGGGATCGAATCTACAATTATTGCGCTTACGGTTGAGTGCTATGACTTTATGGAAAAAATCTGGTAATCGAACTTTAAATCACAATTTAAATCATCAAACACATCCTAGTTATATCACGATGGCCTCGAGGTTATGCTTTATAATTTGAATGCTATTTATTATATAATAAACTTTTTACTATTTTAATAAATAACAAATATTTTTTTTTTGTTAACGATTTGATATTTTTTTCATTTTGTAATTTAAATTCTACATTATGTTAGATTAGCTTATAAATTGTATTTTCCATTTCCGCGTGAAGTTAAAATAATAAAATCTTAACTTGTACAAAAAAGTTCTGTTGTTTTTTTTTTAGCCACAGAGAATGGAGCGCCAAACTATACGGTCTCTCTTTGCGTAGTTCCTTCGCCTTATCCACTATCCTCGATCTCTTCATGGACATGTATGAGGGCCCTCCGTATCCAGGGGGTGCTGATGTTTTTTACGTGACCTAAAGAAGTGTCGAAAGCGTTTACAATTTTTCAATAATTTACAATTTCACGGAAAAAATTAACAAATGGTTTTTATAATTTTACGTTGATACTTATAACTTGAACGATTGGAATAAAATGAACACTAAGGGTCAAGGGACGCTTGCAAAACTACTACAATTAAAAACTGCATTTAAATCGGCTTAGTCGTTTATGAGATTTACTTAAACTTTTTTAAAGTGATAGAGTAAGCTATATTAATTTATATTTTTTTTCAATTAAAATGGTGTCAATAAGTAAGTATATTACAAAAATTTTATTATTACCTGCGCATAATTTCTATTAGACGTTAACAACTTTTTTATTTATATTCTACTCGTCGTTAGATGGCGTTAATATTTTTAAAATTGTTCTACATTTCTCAATTATACTTTTGAGTTAATTGTTATTTTTTCTTATCTTCACGCTGTATCTCGGGTATAATATGTTGAGCAGAGGGAATCTAATTCTTAAATACTGCGTTCCACACTTTTTGAGACATTATATGTTAACTGGCAGAACTCAACACTGGTGAAAATGAATATAACTAGTTCTCCCAAGTGGAAATTGACACCACAATCGAAGCATTTATGGTCACTCTGACACTGCACAGCGAAAGCCTCTTTTAAATAAATTAAATTTACTTAATATAACTTTACTTAAAATAACTTAAAGAAAGTTGACTTTTGCATGTTTTACAGTTTAACAAAAATACAACGCCATCTAGTTCAATACAACTGAACTTATTGTAATTATCCATAAATTTCTAATAGTAATTGGATTTGTTCACGCTTTTCCGCAATAGATGACGTTGCTTTTGTAATTTAGTACTGGTTTGAAAGTAAATTTAAAATATTCTTTTATTTTGCACAATGTTTGGACTTTTTGTTTGTTGCTTAGCGGAATTCACCGACACCCTGTCGTATCCAGTGCGAGGAAATAAAAATTCCATATTTCATAAACTCCATATTTACAGTAACACGCTGTGGCTCTGGCGCCACCACAGTCCCATCACATGACAAAACTTGATGGATTAATACGTCATTATAAAAATGTCGAAACATTAATCTTTATTTTAATTTAACTTTTAAATTAAAAATATGCGCTTTGCAAATTTTATTAGCACTAGCTTTCTCCTACCGATTATTCCAAAATAATTTTATATCATAGTAAACTTGTTAAATCGAATAATCGATTATTATATAAGTTTTAGCTTAATATGAGGTGAAATCTAAAATTACACGTTTGAATTTTCATAAACCACTACCGCCCGTCTGCCTGTCTGTCAAGAGCCTTTATCTCAGGAACGGTTAGAAATATCGAGTTGAAATTTAAACTATATACTCATATCTACGGCCCAATGATTAAGTGATAAAAAAATATTTTATACATTTACTTAAAAAGACATGCCCGCTTATATCACAAAAAGTGCGTATTTCGATACTAAAGGGAATCAAAATTCAAAGGATACTTTTAGCTGCCCTACAATTATGAAAATTGGTAGCTAGCATCTACAAGTACTATTAGTTCAGGGAAAAATCTGAAAACTATATATTTATAGTTAAATCCTGCAAAGTAATAGCTTTAAATAGTAAAAAAACACGTATTTCGACACTGTAAAGGGAATAAAAATAATAAGGTGCTTCCGGTTAACCTAGAATTATGAAATTAGTATGTACAGGTAGTTTTAGTTCATTATGCTTATAATAGTTTAGATACTATCAAGGGAATCAAAATTCATACGGTACTTCCGGTTGCCTTGAACTACGAAATTTAGCAGCTAGCCAAGGAATAAATCTGGAAACTATAGATTTGTATTTCCGCCTCTAAAAAGGGGGCAAAAATTGGTATTAAAGTGGCTTGTTCAAGTGAAGTATCAGGTGAAAGGGCTCTGGCTAAACTAAGCTAAATTACAGAAAAAGCACAAGACTCCTAATTTTTTACGGAACTCTCAATGGTTGAACCCGGATCACGCGTGTCCGATTTTTTTTCTATTTAGCTTATGTTGGCATGTGTGTTAATCTCTGGATATGCCGGTTATCTCACTGTATTATGTAATTATTTACCATAACCTTTCCGCCAACCGCTGTCAAATAACGACGAAACACGTACCCGAGGTAGCCCTGACCTCAGGAACGGAGAGTTAATTATAAACAATATATGTAATGTAATAGAGCCTATATCCTTCCTCGATTAATGGACTATAAGACAGAAATAGATTTTTTAAATTCGGGTGAGTTGTTCCTGAGATTGGCGGGTTCAACCAAAGAAACACTCGAACTACAGCTATGGATAAGCATCGTGAAATGAAAAAAACCCCGACGAAAACCCCCGACTTCAAATATGGGGTTAAAATATTTTGCCCTATATGTTGTTCCCGTAAAAAGAGCATTGACGCTTACAACCTGTATAAAACACAAGCGAAATATCAGGCACAAGTCGTATAAATAAAAGGAAAGACCGAGATACGCTCAGGTTCAAATCCAAACAAAGCACTATACTATGCGTATATTATATATATAATTTCATATACGAGTATATAGACGTATATATATTATGTATATAGACTATAAACGGGATACAACGTGTAATTACACATTGTATCCCGCATACAGCTGGAAAAGCAGAGGTAATCTTTTGTTAACACAGTTTGTTTCTCACGCGCTGCCTAATATTCGAGATATTTGCGTGTTCAGTAGCGAAATTCCCAACGCTACCAAGACGAGGAATTTAAAATAATCAATTCTCCCTAGTGGGAATCAAACCCACAACTGCCATTTTCAATCAGACACTGTGCTACTACGCCACGATGGCCTCCTTCTCATATACATGCAAAAATAAAATGATTACTTAATTAGATATCGTGTAAACGTGTATCGACGAATCGGCACGAATAGCAGCGTAATGTGACGTAACGTTACCTACATAATTTGGTCATAAGCGGACTTGTTTGTTAGTGTTGTGCGTCTGATTAGTCGATTAAATCACGGTATACACATTACACAGTACAAAGTTAAAAGTCGCGCGTTAACTATTTTTCAAATATATATTTTTTGTAAGTTGGTAGCACTGTGCTGACCTCTGATACCAATTTTTAGCGTGATCTGGCAGCTAGTTTGTCGACAGCACTCAGTTTAGTAAACACACCTCAGTAGTGCGCGGCGATTTTTATAATGAATCCAATAATTGAACAAAGAGTTTGCATTGAATTTTGTGTTACAAACAAAATTTCGTGTACGGAAACGTTGAAAACGTTGGGAGAGTCTTACGGTGAATCAATTTTATCAAAAACACAAGTTTATGATTGGTACAAAGCGTTCAAAAATGGCCTTGAAGATTTGCCTCATTCCGGACGACCTTCACCTGACTGAACTTCACCTCTTCAATCGATGAAAACATAGAAATTGTGAAGAAAACTGTGCTCGAAAATCATCATACCAGTGTTAGAGAGTTAGCACAAGATCTTAACATCTCTCAAGAGTCGGTTCATTTGATTTTGATTGACATTTTGGACATGAGAAAGGTCGCTGGCAGACTTGGCGATAATGCACCATCGCATCGAGCTCACGTCGTAACCGAATTTAAGACCAAAAACTCGATAAATACCATCGATCAACCACCGTACTCACCAGACCTAGCTCCGGACGACTTTTTCCTGTTCCCTAAACTCAAATTGCCACTCCGAGGACACCGTTATGAGTCAATTGAAGACATAAAAGAGAATTCGACGCGAGAGCTAAAGAAGATCCCGGAAAGGGCTTATAAAACATGTTTAGAAGATTGGAAGAAGCGTTGGCACATGTGTATTGCATCAAATGGGGCGTATTTTTAAGTAGATAAAATAAATATTGATGAATAAATTAATACTTTTTATTGTATTTACAATTTCCTGATACCTTATTGTCACAATATATTAATATGATAGATGATATATAATGAATCGAACATCGAATCGAAAATATTTAATTGAAAACTTTCTCCTTGTTTTGAAAATCAGTTGAAATACAGATTTATTATAAGTATAAGTATAGATATGGATTGCTTATATTTGTAGGCAAACTCATGCCTTGAGTTCATTAAAATGCTGATAAAAAATTTTTAAGGAACCAATTTTGATGAAACAAACTTTACATGTTAAGTTAAGTTAAAACAAAGCAATTTGTAAAAGTTAAAGTAAATTGGTTTAGTACTTTCGAAGATTAGCGTGATCATACATACAAACAGACAGACAAGAAATTTAAAAAAATGCTTTCTATTATTCTTTTTAAGTGTCCCTCTATCCATTTTCTTCAAAAATACTAAATGTACAGACAAAATATTTTTACTGTTTTATTATATATAGAATTTTTTTAGATATATTTTTTAGAATAAATTGGATGAGAGAAATTAATGGTAACTATTTATTTATATGTACCATATTAACGTAATATACGATGTTTTACTTTCTTACTATATGTAAATGTTTTATATCATTAATATAATTTAAATGTAGTGTATTATATTAAGTGCTAGAATACAAATAACAAACTTTTAAAATTGTGCTTGTCGTGACACTGGGCCAACGACGCTTTGGGTTCGATTCCCATTCGACGGAATTATGTATTTTTTATTTTCATTTCCTCACTCTGGTAACGAGGCAAAACGCGGCATTGAATTCCGCTACTAAACACGCATTACCTGCAGAATTCGACGGAAAACATGTTAATATTTTAATACATTTTCTAAAAAAGTGTTTAAAAATATATATTATCGATATCGATAACCAAAAAATATACAGCCGAATAAAGTAATGAAGCACAACCACTTTCACCGCCCTAGCGTGTTTCCTACAAACATTGCTAACTACTATAACCGTGTTAATATATATATGTTTGTATATACATACACACGAAGACACATTATGTATGTATGTATCTATGTGTATACACAAATGTACGACATGTAAATAAAGCGAAAAGTGAAGAAAATAGTGTCTTAGTACTAGGTATCTATCTATATTTATACTTCTATACCAGATATTATTATAAGCAATTTGTTCAGCAAATCTCAGTAGCTATCTCCATGTATCGAGATAGGCTATATTAAGTCACAATAATCAAATGAGGTGTAAATAAATAAAATTACACAGCATCTGAGAGTACAAACAACGGTTATGGGTTCGAAATCCACTTGTTAAAATGATAGAATAGAATTGAATAGAATATACTTTATTGCACACAGAAAAAAAAGAAATACAAAAATACAGATAACAGAAAAAACAACATATGTTTATAAAATACAAAATGTACTGGATGGATAAGGGTGACAGGTGTGATGACTGGAACCTGGGACGTACTTAATTATTTTTTAGATTTTAGTACATTATTGTCAATAGAAACATTGAAAATAAAAAAAAAAAAACATAACTTATTTTATTCTTTTGTTATTTTAAAATATGTGTCTCCAAACATGTAAAACTTTTAAGCGTAAAATTAAGAAAATGTATGTATATTATATATACGAGTATATATATATATATATATATATATATATATATATATATATATATATATATATATATATATATTATAAAATAGATATAATTAAGTGTGCAATTAAGATTTTTATCTTATCTTATCTTATGTGTTGTATAATTTGACCTATACTGAAAATTTTGAAAATATGTTATCGGCGTTTTATTGGCGGCCATCTTAAATTTACAATTTTTCATAGTGAACTGTGTTCTATTAGTCAGACCCTTTTATTTGATACCAATATTGAGGTAGTCGTGACAAAATTTGTATACCGTACTTCTGTAGTGGCGGCCGACTTGGATTTACAATAAGGCTGAATTTTTTTAAATTTTATTGCCACTAGAAGTAAAGAAGTTTTCCAAATTGCCAATCAATGTGCCTACAGGAAGGGTTCAAATTTCAATTACTAAATTTGACCCAAATAACCAAATAAACAGGAGCGAGTTGGGCTCGCCTACCTAGGGGTCCGGACAAATATAGAAGGTCTTGAGCTTTTCTCTGAAATTCAAGCTTAGTTTAGCCTTTATCATTAGTTACCTTTCATCTTATACCTCACTCGAACTAGCGGCTTTAATACCAAATTTTGCACCCATTCTTATGATTTAATCACAAATGTATAGTTTTCAGACCTTAGCTGAACCAGTACTACCTAGATGCTAGCTGTAAAATGTCACAATTACCCTATTAATTTTCATTCTCTTTATAGAGTGTAAATATACGTTTTTTGCGATACCAACGGCCATATTTTTTTTAGGTAAATTTAGAAATACGATATTTAGGGAATCAAGTGACCGTAGATCTGAGTATGATGTGTATATTTGGTATTTCACGTCAATATCTCCAAGCGTTTCTGAGAGAAATGCTCTTGACAGATAGACAGACAGACGGACAGACGGACGGACGGACAACAGTGATCTTATAAGGGTTCTCTTTTTTCTTTATAAGGTACGGAACTCTAAAAATGAGTGCACATGCCCGCAAGTTTAAGTTTGCTAAGTTTTATAAATTGTACTTCCAGTTAACCTTTCTTTCAATTGGTATCGAACCCTCCGTGGGCGAGTACGAGACAATTGACTGGTTTTTTTTTTATAAATTTGCTCTCGTTTATCTTTCTTTATATAAGAAATTGTAGCCGGCGAACATACTTTGCTTAAACTATAGACCGTAAAATTCTGCTTTTTTTCCTAAAGAAAATTCTGGAAGTCATCTGTCAGTGCTCCCTGTTCCCTTACACTCCCAAAGGAAGATACATGCCAAGTTTTAGTTGTACCCTGCCTTCTACTTCGCTTATACGTTGTCTGTCCATCACTCAATTACAAAATACTTAAGTAAGCTTTTACTGGAGTTTATTTTTTAATAATATTGCTTGTTCATAAAAATCACTCCGAGGGCATGTCGACATGCACTTGCCCACAACCATCACGCTTACAATAAAAACCACTGCATGAAAAATTGATTATTTTCTACACTTTAATTTAAAATCAAATTTATATCCATCTCAATGTGACAAAAAGCCACAAACGCTGCCACTGTGGCATTTAGCAGTTTTTTTTTACATAACAAATACGTAGACAGCCTGACGTCTTTAAGCGAGATGACCCAGATTCAAATCCGGTGTGACAAAATATTATAAACTGACCTGAACATAATATATGATAGAGGAATTTGGAAATTTACATATTACATTAAGTATTAAATAATATATTGTGAGAAGAGAGAGAGATATTAGAAAAAATACATTTTTTAATTACATTTTAAAAATTAGACATTTTTGAGCTTCCACTAGCATATAACAAAGATAACCGAGTGTTAAGACACTCCTTTCCCCGTTTATATGAAAGTTATCGATCGAATTTGTATCCATAACCATTGGATATACAAGTGACCTTATTTTGTGATTTTTCTAATTATATTTGAAGTACCTCAACTCATCAGTTTTAGGTTCGATTTCCATTTGGATTTTTATTTTCTCTTTCCTTGTATTCCATCATGCTATGTCTGCAAAAGTGATATTGCACAGGGCATGGACAAAGGAGTGTCTAAACACCTGGCCCCCATTGCTTACTAAAAAAACATTGTGTATTGAGTTGCGGAGTAAAAATACACCAACTATACCTATGTTGTATTATCGTCTACTGAATTATATAATTCTTAATTTGGTTCTTTATTTTGTAAAATGGTTTATCATACATAAAAAAATAGAAATGTATCAACTTTGAATGCCGTGAGCATCGAGCCCGCGCCACTTGCAATCCAGCCAAGGTATAGACCATTTTTTTTTTTCGAATTTGACATTAATGCTGTTAGCCTTATTGGCTTCTACAGCGACACCGGTTGGGTAGGGAAGAGGGTACTCTTTCCCTGAGGAATAATATAGACCATCAGTATCTAGGTGAGCTATATAGAAATACTTATACGATTGTCACTTCTAAAACTCTATTGTTACTGAGTGAATAATAGACGACGCACGGACAAAAATTCTGTACTTAAAATCTTTATATTTGGCATATACGAGTACATAGGTTAAAGAGTATAAGGGATCACTAAGCAAGGATTTCTTATAATTCTCCATAGAAAAAAATATACATTTACATCTTAAAGTCAACATAAATAAACTTGTGGGTGACAACTAGTAGTATTTTACCAAGGTGCCAACTTTTAGGCCAGTCGTTGCGACTATAAACGTGACAGAGAATAGTATTTCCGATCGAGGCGATGAAATATTTAATTCATTTCCTCGCTCTGGTAACGAGGCAATGCGTTGAAAAAGAAGGAACGGAGTGTTTTAACACTAGGTTTAACCCGCCCGCTATATAATCTTGCTATAGGCGAGAGCTTCAGCTTAATATATGTGAAGCTCAAATACTTTTACAAAAATGATATTTGGGATAATAAAAAAATATTTTAATAATATATTATGTAAAGAATATGATTATATTTAATCTGTTTTTTGATCAGTTAATACGCACTTTCCTTCGAAAGTTCTTCTGAACGGATCTGAATAAAACAATTTTATTGGATAGCTATTAGGCCTGTAGCAGGATGTAGGTTTTTTTGGGTATTAAGTCCCGTGACCTATTTTTTTATAACTGATGCCACTCTTCGTTTCCAAGCGCAGTCCTCGCTAAAGTATTCCGACGGCCGTAGGTTGAATTAAGACAATTTTATAAACAATGAATAAATATACAGTAGAAGCTCGATTAACCGGACTAAATATTGTCGTTAGTCATTTGGATAATCGAAAATCCGGATAATCCAATATATAAAGAAAAGCTGGTTTTGTGCGTATGTAGCGTTGTTATATGTGTAATAGAAGAATACAACCTTTAAAGAAATTATTGACATTTTCCAACATACTAATCAGACACATGTTTACTTACATAAAAAAAATCTTAGGTTTCATTGTAGTTCCGAAGTCTATATTAGCTTATCCACAGAACCTCTGTGCTATCTGTGGACATTGTCAACAGACAGACTTCCCGTCAACTTGACAAGAAGCTGCTGATGCTGCTGCGGCATTATTAGGTACTGGCGGTACATCCAACGAGTTCAAAATAATATTCTACGTACTATAAATAGCCAATTCCTCGTGGTTCTCTAAAAAGAAGAGATCCAAGAATATTTTTATGTTCCCACAGTTCAGGCTGAAATTGAGAAATACAAAAAGACGTACGCGTATCATCTTTCGATCCGTCCACATTTCCTGGCTCATGATCTTTTAAAATCCTTACCTAGACGTCTGAAAAAGCA
>DWGR01000609.1:0-20789 GCA_018247715.1 Heliconius burneyi | reverse complement strand
TTATTATTTATTTTGTTTGAAAAAATAACTTTTTCATTTTTGGGAATTATTTTTTTTCTGAATTATATTAGGCTTTTATGGAGTAGTTAAAACTGTGGTTTCATTTAAAGTGGTGCGTTCAATTCCACCCTGTATAGAGCACTTTTAGTAAAGCCAGTATTTGGCCTCTTATGACGCCAATGTGTTTACAGAAGACGATTATGGTCCATTATAAAGGGTTTTAGATTAGGGACATAACAATTTCGTATCTTTATATGAACGCACTCTTAAAGTTTTTTAATAAACTGTCAATGTCAAAACGTTAGATAAAGTCAACATTTTTATTATGGTAAAGTTCACGAACCAGTAACGTTTGAAAATGATTAAAAATTACTACCGAAATTCTGAGTCGGTGGTCGCAACTGTAAGAGTGCTTACTCCAATTTTCGGCCGTAGCTCACTTCTGGCTCAATGGCTTTGTTAATAAGCAAAATATGCGTAATTAGTCAGCAAAAAACCCACATGTGCTTCTTGAGACACCGTTGTATCTGCAAAAAAACTACTGTTTGGTGCGGTTTTCATGCCGGAAGTGTGATTGGACCGTATTTTTTCGTGGATGAAAACGACCGTCATGTTACCGTCAATGGAGAGTGCTATCGTGCTATGTTGGAAGGTTATTTGTGGCCAGAATTGGATGGACTTGACATCAACGATATGTGGTTTCAACAAGACGGCACCACTAGCCACACAGCAGGCGTTACAATCGATTCATTGAAAGGCAAATTCGATGAACATGTTATCTCGAGAAATGGTCCGGTCGAATTGCCACCTCGTTCATGCGATCTAACGCCAATAGATTTCTTTTTATGGGCCACATCAACTCGTTGGTTTATGCCAACAAGCCAAAAACTTTAAACGAGCTCAAAGACAACATCCAACGCGAAATTTCCAACGTTCCGGGCGAAATGTGTGCCAGAGTTGTCGAAAATTGGGTTCATAGAATCGATCGCTGTCAACGGCCTCGTGGTGGTCTGATGGCGAAAATCGAAATTATTCTTAAAATGTAACACTTGCACTACACTCACAATAAATTTAAACTGAACATCTCAAATATTTCTATGTTTTATTAATAGATAAAATTGTTATGTCCTTAATTGAAAACCCGACATATTACAGATTAGTCTTTAGCTTTATTAAACGCATTAGATATGGCTTTTAATACTTCAGATGACACCATCACAACTAATACAGAAACAGTATTATTAATATGTGCTGATGTCCTTCAAGTTCCGATTTTAATGACCCTCTATTCAACTTACATATCTAGACTAGTAATTAAGACAATGATTTGGGAACTTTCTAAGATTTTTTTATTATCAACATATTAATGCCTAAAGTCGAAAAGTAACACGAATCAAATCAACTTCACGCTGTATCCCGCACACAGCAGGCTAGGCAGAGGGAACCTAGTGTTGAGACACTCCATTCCCCACTTTTTACCGAGTTCTGGAGGCATTGCGTGTTGAGTGGCAGAACTCAATGCCGCACTTTAACTCGACTCCAGAGCGAAGAAATGGAAATATAAACGTAAATAAATATTTCACTTCCCCGAGTGGGGATCGAACCCACAACCGTCGTATTACAATCATACCCTTGTGCCGCTGCGCCACGACGGCCTCAAACAACTAAGTTACAAGAAATCTGGGGGTAAAAAGTGGGAATCAAACCCTCAACCCTTTACTTAGTCTGATGCTTGTGCTCCTATGGGGGCCTCCAAACAAATAAATATTTTTTTATTATCAATTTTTATTGAAAATTTATGCTTAATAATATTCGTAACGCTACCCTCATTTAATATTACGTATAATCCCATAATTCTGACAAGGGTTAATGGTGCTAAGCAGCCCCTGTATCGATTATTTACTCGATATCGTTAACTTTCCGATCTTAAAATAAATTATCTTTTTCGAATATTAACAAATCGTTAATAAATAAAAAAAAAGCTTTTGAAAAAGAAACACATTTTCATGCACGTACGTACTCCTATATTAAAAAAATGAAAACATTCAAATAAGTAAGTATTTAAAAACAAATTGCCGAACAGATTTTTAACATTCTCTCCTTAGGCATTCTTAGAAATCCCCAACGAAGAAACACTAAGGCTGACAGGTACTAGAGTGGAAGTCACGGTGAGAATGTAGAAGAATGCACTCATAGTATATGGGTAATTCGTTCAAAATCACACCATCGATAACACTGGGGCAAGGTGCCATAAAAACCACAAGAACCTCCCGGAGGGCTTGTATAAAGAGGTCTATACCAGTGGACGACACAAAAGAGGTACGGGGAGGCCCAAATGTCTATCGTTCCGTTCTCTAGGTCGTAGAGATAAAGCTGTATGCATATAAATATATATATATATATTTATATTTTCCATAATGAATATTATTCATATGAATGAATGGAGTAAATCATGGTTCCTCTCGCACGTGACTGAACCCTAAACCTACGTATCCAAGCTCCAAAGTCTGAATTCTGCTGTACTTATTTAAAATTACCTTTTTGAAATGTCAAAAGAAGCTATTATAAGAACGTTTAATGGATGTTGAAATGGCCTATGTACTTACCAATATATATACGATAATGTTCTCCTTTTAAATAATATGGACCGAAAGTGACAGGACAGTAAAAGTCCGATTATAGATGCGATGATTATGAGTTCAATTTCCACTCGAGCAAGTGTTGATATAGATTATGTTAAAAATTATTTGTAATACTTTAAAAACTCAGAATTTTTAAAGATTTAGAATCAATAACTACTCGTAGAATCTAAAACTAAAACATTATTTCAACAGTACGTATCCTACATTACGGAAGTCGTGATAAACTCTCCGCTCTCCCCTAAAAATAGATAAAGAAACATAAACATATATATAATATTATTTCTCCATTCAACCAAAAATATGTTAAGTCTTTCAAAGTATTCAAAACAACATGTTGACCCCAAATTTAATTAAAGCCTCTTAACGCCGCAAACTTGCACAGTCGAGGGCTTACCCTTTAATGAATATAGTATAACCAAGAAACCACTGAATACTTCCCATACCGCTATGTGAATATAATTTGTACTTCCCATTACCCTAATGCCAGTCGTAACGTAACCTATTTAGACGTTGGTTGTTGATTCTAATCCTAAAGAGGTAAAAGGGAAAAATGTATATGTATGTATATATGTGTTGTCAGAGATCACTTCTAATGTATCGTTTTTATAATTTTTGTATATTTTTTTTTAGTTTCAAGCTGGTAGGCTGAAAAGAGGGAGCTTTGAAACCTAGTGTTAAGACACTACTATTCCCTACTTAAATTCTAATCGAAGTATTGAGTATTGGGCTGATTGAACGCCGCGCTTTTACTTGACACCAGAGCAAAGTAATACAAATATCATATACATATTTTATACAGAGAATATCCCGAAAAAAAAAACTCTACAAAAATATTTTGCAGTTTATAGTCCATGCAAAACTTTATGAAAGTCACAACTCTTAACTTATAAATTTCATATATGTATTAATGTATTATAAATATGAAAACAATTTAAAACGCTGCCGTGGCGCGGCAGCCAGTATCTGACTACAAAATACATGGTCGTGGGTTCGATTCCGACTCAGAAATGTTTTTTTTTTCATGTCTACGCTCTGGCACAAAAAATAAGAATCGACTAGGTTAAAATTCATCTAAAAGTGGATATAGATGGGCGAGATAAGTCATGCCACTCAAAAATACTCCCAATAAGTAGTTTTAATAATAAAAAATATTCAAAATTTATAAAAATTACTTTTACACAAAAAGATCTGCTGAAAAAGCTAGTAGTGATAGTATATCATAAACCACTGGAAGCCAAGACCCTGGAAAATATCTCTGGTCAGATGAATTTAAACCAAAACTTGTAAAAAAAAATTGTCAGCTCTTTAAACTCAACATTACCTTTATTTCTAACCTATCTACCGACGTGTCGTTATCGATCCCATTTGAAACGTCATAGATCAGTCCGGTCACGGCCTAATTCATATTTCTATTAATAACCACGTACGTTATATGATTGCTATTCCTTATCCGAGTGCGACGGGGCCCAAAAGGAGGGTTATGTTTTTAACGCGTTTGTCTGTGTATGTCCGTTGCTTTGTTCCCTTGTAACTGTGAAACTAGTACGCCGTGTTTTGATAAATGAAACATTACGTTGGAGATATTAATTTACTTTATGCAGTCGGGTTGTTTGTTTCGTTTATAATTCAGTTGTTTTGTTTAATACACTTGCAACAAAAAAACAAGTAGTTCAGCAGGAAAACGGAGAACGAAATGTTTGGGCACTAGGTTCTCTCTTTCTTATTCTGTAGAGTTTATTTTACTATTTCAGCTTCAGCTTATTTATATATTTTTTTATTACCGTCAATGTGAAGCAAACACATAACCTGAGTGTCTTGTTCGTTACACGTATTCGCCACAAAAGCGATTTGATGGAATGTTGATTACATTACATAAATAAATTAATTTTAGGTAGTCAGTGGGAGCCAGTGGAAGAATTAATAATTTTTATTTCTTTGGTCTGATCTGGTACCTGGCATGTCAAAACCAAAGCGCGTCGTGAAGCTCCGTCACTCAACGTCAATACGTCGAAAATCTTCTTAAGCGTAGATTCCCTCTGTCTATCCAGGATGATGCGGGATACAGCGTGAAGCTATAATAATATAAACATAATATTTCACATCGCTTTATTATAATTTAATTCACAACAAAGTTGTCAGTCAAAAACATATCCTGAAAAGGAAAAACGGAACACTAAGAGCTTTTCAGAATAGGAACGAAACGAATTTTTAATGAATCGTCAACATGGAGGCTTCTCGTTTTAACGGATCCATCTAAGCTTATGTTTACTGTTTTAAATGAATGAGTGTAGCTTAAATTAAATGTATTTTTTTGCTTCTCACTGTATACAGAGGAAACCTAGTGTTTAGACACTGCGTTGCCCACTTTTCACCGAGTTCTACATACATTGCGTGTTTGTAGAGTGGCGGAACTCAACGTTACGATTTGCCTCGACATCAAAACGTAAAAGTGGAAATATTAAATGTTTTATTTCCTCGAGTGGTGATCGCACCCACAACCGTTGCGTTACAGTTACACCCTTGTGCCGCTGCGCCACGACGGTCTCATAAAAAAATAATATCACAACCTACAAAAAGTATGTTCACAGCAGCCATTTTTAATTTATATCATCATGTCTAGATAAATTTCTTTAAAAATAAGAACGGCCTTAACAATACATATTGTATTATATTTCATTTCTCGGGACGACGTTGATCGATGGTCAGGCGAAGGCGATCAATCGGTTTATCGGTCATCCTGATTGCAAAATTTTCACAGGTTGCTTCGTACATAGTAGGCTATTTGACGTTATAATAAGACAAATCGTTTTTTATTAAAAAAAATCAGCTTCACGCTTTATCCCGCACACGGCAGGGTAGACAGAGGAAACATAGTGTTAAGACACTCCGTTCCCCACTTTCTGCCGAATTCTGGAGGCATTGCGTGTTGAGTGGCAGAACTCAACGCCACGATTTGCCTCGACACTAGAGCGAAGAAATAGAAATATAAACGTAAATAAATATTTCACTTCCTCGAGTGGGAATCGAACCCATAACCATCGCGTTACAGTCATACCTTGTGCCGCTGCGCCACGACGGCTTCAAATTGTTTTTTATTTATTATTTAAATTATTATTTGGGAAACTTTTTTAGGTTAAAAGATATTGCGTAATAACGTTTTTAAGTACTGAAGCTGCCGTGGAGCAGTGTGAGGGCTTCTGACTGTAATCTTGATGATTGTGAGTTCAATTGCTACTTGAGAGACTGAATTATATCTCGGAAATAAGGCAGAGAGCTAGGAATGTAGTATCTTAACACTAACTTTCCCTGCCGTTAACAAATTTCTTATAGGCAAACAATTTCAAATTTTCGAGTCATTGAATTTTGATTGGGAGAACTTACCCCCCGAAAGGAAATCGAATCATTAACAGTCGTGTTTTCAGTCAGACGTTGCTACTGAGCTACATCAACATTAGGTATTGAGTATATCTAAACACGGCGCTGGGTTCCACCATAAATTTGGATATCATAATTTCTTAAGTTACTACTCTTCTTATGTTCCTGAAAAACAGAAAAAACATATTTTTTTAACATCACACTGCATCTAGCACATAACAATGTAGGCAAAGGAAACCTGAAAACTCAGTGCCTATCACTCCGTTCCCGTTTAGACACTGTCATTTCCCACTTTCCCGCGAATTACGTACGAGTGTGTAGATAAGATAAAACTAAATCTAAAGCTCCTTTTATTTGGATTTATTTTCTCAAAATATATACACAGGCTTTGTGACCTAAACGAATTTTTTTTGTAGAAGCACCTTCCTTCATTTTCCTCAAGATAACGCGACTTTGTTTCATCGAATAAGAGAATGGACCATCTTGGGTAATAGGATTGTATTTTACGCTGATAAAAATCCGTATATAATATTTATTTGAGTATAATATATTTTATACTAGCCACCTACTCAGAGTTTGTTCACTTTTTTGGTAGTAGTAATGTCTTACTTTTTTGTACGCGATAGGATGGGGGAGCGTAATATCTTAACGGAAACGGAGTGTTAACACTAACTTCCCATATTCCCTGTACCTATCCTGCCAAATGCGAGATACAGCGTGAAACCAAAAAAATCTATATAGCCTAGCTCATATCTATTCCTTTATTGACCACAACCAATACATTTTTAATTCCTATATATTACTATACTCAATAAAATATTTTATTTCCCAAAGCTGCACTTTGCTGAACGCTCATAAATTTCACCAGCCTTAATGGAAACTGTAGTTTACACGAGAACATATCGGACGCTTACTTCACTTTGCTATTTTGAATATATTTATTTAGTAGATATGTAGAGATCGTATTAAGGATAGCTTATTTAAATTAATTGGGTTAATTTAAGCGACTTTCAAAAGTGAGGTTATCAGTTTAGCATGTTCGTATACAGATCACGAGCTTGAAGCTTAAATTTCCATTTGATTTTTTATATCAGAAATCAATAAAAAATATAGGACAGTTGTGGCGCAGGGAAACAAGCGTGTGACTGTAAACGTGATATGTTATGGATTCGATTTCCACTCGAGAAGAAGAGAGAGAGATACCACGCTTTAGCAGAATTAGTCCAGAGGACTGTTTTTCATAAGGGGATGTAAAAGGGTTTTATAGTACTACGAGATAAGCAGAGAGAATAAAGATATTACACTGAAAACATTTTAAGCAACAACGGTTTCTCTTAATACTAGATATGTGATTCCTCATCATGGTGTAATAGGAACACCAAGTGGAAATCAAACTCAGAAGTCGCACTTAAAGTAATACGGTGTGCCATATTTTTTTTTTTATAATTGTATAGAAAACGTAACTAATACAGCCTCTTTACCCAACTAATTAATGCTCTTCGTATAAACCCTTCGAGTAATTAATAAAATATCAGAAACGTGCGGAAACTTTGTCCTAGCAATATTTTAAGAAGCTCTCAAGAGACTGATGTTGGAAAATAAATAACGAAATTTTATAATATCTATTATCTAATATCTATGAATCTAGAAGCCGTCGTGGAACTGAGGCACACGGGTGTACTGTATTGCGATGGTTGTGGGTTTTATTTGTTCGCTCTGGTGCCGAGGCAAAGCGCGGCGTTGAGTTCCGCCACTCAACACGCAATGCCTTCAGAGTTATATATAGTTATGGCCTATGGGGGGGAGGAACAGAGTTTACTTAGAGAACTTAAGGGAGCGAGGGAACTTAACACTAGGTTCCCTCTGCCCAACTTACTATACCGGGATACAACGTGAAGCGAAAAATATATAATAACAAAAAAACTATACTTATCATTTACTAAAAAAAAAAATATTTAAAGTTTTTCTTAAATGTCAAATGAAAATGCTAGAAAAGTGAAATATTTTTTCAAATTTACCAATAATTTTCAATTAATAAATGAACCCAAAACCAACATCACCGCTTAGTTGTTATTTCGTCCCATACCCAGCCATACAACTGTCACGCCACACTATTTACATACTAAAGTAATTAAAGTTCATATTGCGCGCGTATATTTGAAAATTACCGGATTCGAACCTGCAACTGAAACACGTAGGACACCACTTAAGTCGCAGCTTCAAATCCGGCTACATATTATCTATACTATATACTATCCGGCTAATATTTCTACATTTTAGAAGCATTGGTATCTCTAGGCCGTCGTGGCATAGCGGCACAAGGGTGTGACTGTAACGCGAGGCACAAGGGTGTGACTGTAACGCGACGATTGTGGGTTCGATTCCCACTCGTGGAAATATTTATTTACATTTACATTTCAATTTCTTCGCTCTGGTGTCGAAGCACTGCGCGGCGTTACATGCCAAACAACACGCAATGCTTCCAGAATTCAGCAGAAAGTGGGGAACGGAGTGTTTTAACACTGCCTACCCTGCTGTGTGCGGGATACAGTGTGAAGTTGATACTCTAGTATCTCTTTCTAAAGTGTCGAATAAAAATGTTAAGAACTTGAAACATTTTTCAAACGCACCAATAATTTTCAGTAAATAAATAAACCCACAACCCCACGCTTAATTGTTATTTCGCCCCACACGCGGTCATAAACATGTCGCGCACTATTTGCATACTAACGCAATTAATCTGACCACTTTGCACTCGAAAATATGTATATATGTATAATATATTACATCTTTCATGAATTTCATTAACAAAAATAATTATTTATTCTATAAATATTTAAGCTGATTCCGCGTATGAGGGGCTTATAACGAATTTAATATTATGTTTAAAGATTAAAATATATTATATTTTGCCAACGGTAGTACTTTATAGTTAAATGTTTCACAATCATTAACATCTTTGCTTACGCGGGTTCGCCCGCATAAACTTATTTTTATATTATAGACTAGCGGCCTGCCAGCGGCTTCGCCCGCTTGAATTACATGATTATTCATTTAACAGACAGAATTGACGGTCTAATGAGTTGATGTCAATGACTAATTTAATTTACTCGTTCATAAACAACCTTAAATGTAAAATTATTGATTTGGGTAAGGATTTATAAAATAAATAAAATAATTGTAATGATTGCATATTACAAAAAAATATCGAAGCTAATATCGAAATCGAATCCAAAATAATTAATCGAATAAATGAATCGAATATCGAATCGAAAATATTTAGTTGAGAACCTCCTCCTTGTTTTCAAAAGTTGGTTAAAAATACAGATTTATTATAAGTATAGGTATGGCTGTATGTTTACAGGCAAACTCATGCCTTCAGTTCATTCAAAAGTCGATAGCTATTTTTTTAATGAACTGATTTTGATGAAACAAACTTAAGATGTTAAGTTGAGTTAAGACAAAGCAATTAGTAAAAGTACATCGCTTTAATATTTTCGAAGATAAACGTGACCATATACATACAGACAGACAAACAAGAAATTTTTAAAAAATATTGCTTTCTCTCATATTTTTTAAGTGTTTCCATCTTTTTCAGTCAAAATACTAAATGTACAGACAAAATATGTATACTGTTTTATTATATATATGGATAATATTTTTAAGTCTATTTTTTTAAAATAAAAAGATATCCAATATCCGTTCTAAACCTTTAAAAATATGTGTGCAGAGTTTCGTGATAATCGGTTAGGTAGTTTTGGCGTAAAACAGACAAACTTACATTCAAATTTATAATATTAGTATGCATCGTAGTTCATTTGCGTGTACTTTATGAGTTAATTGTAATTCCGTTTCACCCGTTTCCGTAGATGTTTTGGAAAATTCTCTCTTCGTGCTCTACATTGACTTACATTTCTGAGAGGGTTCGACTTCCCCCTTCGCTTGTTATAATAATAAGTAAAAACACATTTAAGAAAACGTTTTCTTTTCTACTTTACAAAATAAAATACTCACACTGGTAAATAAAAAAATGTAAAATCTGTTTTTATAGGAGTCTGTTGTGACGCGACGGTTGTGGGTTCGATCCCCACTCGAGGAAGTGAAATATTTATTCATGGTTGTATATCCATTCCTCACTCTGGCTTAAAGGCAAAGCGCGGCGTTGAATTCTGCCACTCAACACGCAATGCCTCCAGATTTCGGCAGAAAGTGAGGAACGGAGTATCTTAACACTCGGTTAACCTGCTGCGTGCAGGATACAGCGTGAAGCTGATTTTTATTTATTATTTGTTTTTATAGGTAGAGGAAACCTGGGTGTTAAGACACTCCCCCTCCTATTAACATCCACCCTCCACTTTCCGCCTAATTTGCGAGTAATAAAATAAAAACATTATATATTATATTAACCCTATTGGGAATCGAACTCACAAACGTCGCGTTTACAGACGCCACTAAAAATATAACAACCTTTTAAAAACATTAGAAATAATTACTTGTTTTATATAATAGAAACAAAGTAATAATAATTAAATATATTTTGTAATTATAACGTAGCAACGTCTTGCTTTAAATCTGTAGCACATAAACGTCTCATAAACATGGGCGACAATTTATAATTAAAACGTGTAATTAGAGTTTATGCTTTTAATTTAAATATGATAGGGTTGAACGTGGGGCATTTAACGCGACGGTTGTACGTTCGATTCCCGCTAATATATATAATTATCAATTAGTCTTTCTTCTTTCTATTCATCATCCATTCACCAGAGTATGGAAATATTCATTTTACATACTCTGATAACAAAAATAAGCGCGGCTTAATTAAAACTTAATATATGTTAAAGTTATAATTTACAAATTTTTAGGGTTCCGTATCCATAGGATAAAACATGTAATATCACTAAGACTCCGCTGTCCAAGTGTAAATCCGTCCATCGCCCGGTCGGTCCGTTTATCTGTCAGTTAGACAGTCAAAGGTTTTATAGAAGGTGTATTCGTGATGGCGACAAAAACTAAAAAACAGAATAAAATATTCGTAAAGAACATTTCGTACGCGAGTCCGACTCATGCTTGGCAGTATCTTTTTTTTCTTCATATTTATCGTTTTTATACGAGTTAAACAAAAATTAACAGACAGATAGACGGACAACAGTGATCAAGGGTTCTGTCCTATATGTACGGAACCCTCTAAAGCAATTTACCACACAAATCAAATACAGATTTCGTATTAAAATTTCTTTATCAGCCAATTATTCTTCCATTGGGGCTATAACAACGTAGTCAAATGACAAACTTCTGTACATTTGGAGGACAGCCAAGAGTACCCAATGAACGTTCTGACCACGACCTCGGTTCTACTATCGAAATCGTCCTTTTGCATTTCAACTTCGTAAGGAAATGTCCGCTAGACTTAACTATGGAATTAATTTGGATTATAATGGGTAGCGTTTTACTAGACAGATCCCTATTATTGTTAGTATATTATTATACAATTGAACAGTTTGTTTGGTTCAAGGTGCTAATCTCAAGAACTCTGGCTCGAATTGAATAATATTTTTTCTGTTAGATAGTCAATGATGTACTATCAGTTAGGGCGTAGGAACAGAGGAGCCACGTGTCCGTGCTGACCCCAGAAGCGTTGTGTCCACCCCAAAAAATTTACTAATAAATTAGGCCTGTAATTTAAAAAACATATTGGTTCAGCTTCGCGCTGTATCCGCACACAGCAGGGTAGGCAGAGGGAACCCAGTGTTAAGACACTCCGTTCCCCACTTTCTGACGAAAAATCTTAAAACTCCCCCAGAAAAAATCTCTCTCTAATATCTAATATACATGTACTCGTATTATAGCACTTTGCTCCATTTCATGATAGAACCAAACTTATTTTAACGAGAAATTTATATATGTACCTTCACATCACTTTTTCAGTCTGCTCGACGGCCGCAAGCCGTTGTTCGAGTCCCGCTGGTAGCGCCCTTACAGTTGTCGACTCCCTCGCAGGCAGCCACAGTGCTTGCATTTCTTCAGACACAGGGTATCCTCTTCCCTACCCAACCGGTGTCGCTGTAAAAGCCAATAGGGCTAACAGCATTAAACTTATATTCGAAAAAGGACATCGCGGCACAATAGCACAGCATTTGATAGTTAAATCTGAGTTGTGGATTTCTTTCCCCCTCTTACCTCATAAGTCAATTTTTTTCCGGTCTACGTTGTACCGCACATATAGAAGGATAGACTGAATGAGACTAGTATTAAGACTCTCCGCTCCCCACTCTCCGCCGAATTCTTGAAGCATTCCGATTGGAAAGATCTAGTGATGTGTTTTTATGGTATTGTAGTGACACCATTTATTAAACATTTAGTTTCGTATGCCAAATCTCGTGAACAGTTCCGCGAGAGTAGAATATATGATACGAATAAGCCTCACAATTTATTTAAAGTGATTTCGGCAGACTATTTATATGCGCGGAGTCATGTAGGTCGGTTCGTGGAATATATTTTCTGTGGAAATATGCTACACCATCATAATTATTTAATGAAAAATTGGCAATTTATAAGATTTATGGAGTTGGAAGTTTATATTGTTGTTTAAAATTTTAAATGACACATTAAAATTTATGGAAAGTTTTTTTTAGTTTTACGCCTAAAGTATGGTAAGCAAAGGGAACCTGGTGTGAAGATACTCAATTGGGATAGTTAGAAATTTCGAGGCTTTGAGTGTTGAGTATCAGAAATGTCTCAAGAATTCGGCGAAGAGGTGAGAAACTTAAGTGTTTTGATGGGAATGGATTGTCACGTTAGTTTTCCAAGTTCCCTCTGTCTACTCTCTTGTGCGGGGACAGGGTGAAGCTAAAAAATATTCAAATATCGTAATGCATCGTAATGCATCGGCACAACGCTCTTCGTAACAAGACAAAGCGTGGCGTTTAGCAGAAAAGATATTTAATCATTCACAATACTTGAAGGTAGGTCCCAGGTACCCTCTACCTATCCTGCTCTATCCGAGACAGGTGAGCCAAAAAAAAATTAAAATAACACACGCTCGTTAGAATATAAATATGTAAGTCTTGTCTAGTCTAGTTAGAATATAAGTAAATAATTTTGTCTCAAACTTAACACCTAAAATTTCCTTTACAAAATTGCCTCGGGTCCAGACTCTGATACTTATCTTGTAGCGTGACATTGACTAAAGTCGAGCTAAGACAAGTTAGAACATGTTTGTTGGAACTAGAAGGCGTGTGGGAAATTATCTGATAAACAACGCTCTGGGGGCTTATATTAGAGATAACATATTGTAGGTATGTACGTATGTAGTAGCATGTTATCTTTGTAGTCTTTATTAGCTTTACAGTGACTATATAGAGGTACATTATATAGCAAAAATTGACCTTTTCTGATTTTTTGTAAAGTAACGCTTAAAGTTTTGGTGTCGATGCACAGTGCGGCGTTGAATTCCAGCACTTCACAATGCATCAAGATTTATTACTTACTAGCCAAAGATACCAGCCCACCTACGTCATTTTAGCAAAGCTGAAAATTTCGAGGACTATTAGTCTAATATGTAGTTAAGACAGTATGCGTACTCACTAACATGAAAGTGGAGCCCTTTCAGGGGTAACGGCAAATAAAGGTACATCTCTGTCTGGGAGGATGACTGACGGAAATGACCAAACGAGTAAAAAGAATTCAAATAAACTCGATCAGACCTACGGACGACCGGACGGATGGATTCAGACTCATACTTTTTGTTGTTGGAAATGTAAACCTATTTTATTTAAAAGGAGTCCGTTCTGTTTAAACATTACCGTCTCATTTCTCTTTTGGTAACCGGGCTCTCGGTCTTGGCAGCGGCTGGCGTAACCGAACGCCGCAATTTTATAGTAATATATGTATGTACCTATTTTAACTGCAAGTTGCTTTTCGAGAATTACCCATAGCGTTAGGATGTGCTACCCAAGGACCTTATATCTATTATATATCGTACATTATTTTTAGTTCAATTTGAAATTATGGAAAAAAACCCTTTTTAGTTAATTTTTGCAGTCATTTGTATGTATACTCGTATATGTAGACAATAGTATTTGCTACGCTGCTATAGGATTAGTATTGGTTATCCATTTATCAATTGGCAACCACTCACCTGGGAGCCACTAACCGTACAGATTGGGTGTGTGCCGGCTATCAACAATGTCCGGCTTTAAATGAACACAGATCTCTTTCATTTAGATTTTAGAATATTGCTCTATTTTTATTTTGCCTTTCCAACTAACCTAACAACTATACTTGCTATTTTAATTTTGCCTTTCCAACCATATTTTTCTAAAATTTAAAAGAGTTTTATGTATTCGCTTATAATTTTTATAGCCATATTATATTAAAAAAGCATAAAAGCAGCTTCACGCTGTATCCCGCATACAGCAAGGTAGACTGAGGGAACATAGTATACTCCGTTCCCCACTTTCTGCCAAATTCTGGAGGCATTGCGAGTTGTAGGGCAGACTCAATTCAATGTTATAAAAAAATATATTTTTTTATATAACAACATATTATTACCATTAAATTATCATTACAACGATTGCTTCGCTTATCAAATAAGTTGATGAGGGAAGCGATTTAAGGTGAAGATAAGTACAAAATATTATTACAAAATATTATATCTCAGTCCTAAGCATATCAAAATCCTTATACCCCCATCCACCACAAGAACCAGTCTTCCGAACCATAATTGTCCCCACGTCTGACATAACCTCGTTATTCATCTGACACGGTGTTTGACTACCGAGCTGCCCCCGGGGCGCAGAGCAATTAGAAATACATAATTGAAACGATGTCATGGATGTAACTTGTTCCTTCAATTAAAATTATTATTAATCTGTAGGTATGAAGGTAAATAATATTTTTTTTCTCTATTCTCCTATATGTCGCTAAGACTACAGGAACTGGAAAAGAAAAGATTAATGCCCTAGAGATGTGCTGATAGAGAAAGAAGCTCGGGATATCGTGTACAGAAATCCGTACAAATACGTTCTTACTCCAGTAACTCTCTGGAACCGGGTGCTGTAGAAACCTGCATTTATATTTATATATGCGTATGTTGTTCGGTCACATCTCCAGGAGAGGAGAGGACAGGAGAGGAAATGACTCCATAGAACCTCTCGTGATGCAAGGCAAATTAGAGGGGGACCTGACCACACAGTAGATCATCCGAGCGATGGAGTGATCAATTAAAATTAAAAAAATTAGACAGCTAATTGCACAAGAGTGACGACCAAGGTGATAACATAGAATGGCGAGTATGTTTTTCGGTCACATCTCCTGGAGAGGAGAGGACAGGAGAGGAAACGACTCCATAGAACCTCTCGTGATGCAAGACAAATTAGAGGGGGACCTGACCACACAGTAGATCATCCGAGCGATGGACTGATCAATTAAAATTAGAAAAATTAGACAGCTAATTGCACAAGAGTGACGACCAAGGTGATAACATAGAATGGCGAGTAATTGTAGCAAGAATAACTGAAGCCAAAGATATGCCTATATGATGGTCCCGAGCGCTATATCAAGAGCGTAAGATTAGAGAAGAAGACCTGTATAATACCTGTTTAGTTCGCCTAATTCTTATAACGGGGGCGAGAAAATGAAAAAAAATAATTTCCTCGGATGAAAATCGAATCCACAACCTTTAAATTAATAATAACAAGTGAAAATTACTTGCTCGGCGAACCTAAAAGAATAAATTAATTGTCTAACTTTTTACAATTGTAACATATTTTATTTTAGCCAAATTACCTAAAAAGATATGAGTTTCACATTATATATTACTTAGAAAAACTTTTTTCCATGGCTACAGTATTAAATGATACTACAGTATCGTTTTCAATAAACATTAAACATAATAATAAGGCACATTGTAGCTGCCCCCGGGGGAGGGTTGGTGTCACGGCTTAATTTAACTTATTTTACCTACAAAAGCGTTCTTTTTTTGGCTTTCTTTATTGACATCATTGTGAAACTAGCAACCTACCCGCGGCTTAGCCCGCTTCAGCTTGTTACATTATCGCCTAATGACACATATTGGACAGACATGAAATTGATGATGATTTGTTATTCTTATGTAAAAGCTATATCAGTGTAAAGTGTCATCTAAGTCCGTTGAGTATTTTGTTATCTAAATACATATTTTTAGGTTCACGCACATAGCTGGGTAGACAGAGGGAACCTAGGAACCTAGTGTTAAAACACGTTCATCTTCCACTTTCCGCCGAATTCTAGAGGCATTGTGTGTAGAATGGCGGAACTCAACCACCGAGTTTTGCCTCACTAGAGACTTACCTCTGTCTACCCCGCTAAGCGTGGAAAATCGTGAAGCTGTTCTTAATGTTCAATCAGGTATGGTACGTTGCGCTGCGACACAAGGGTGTGAATGTATCACAACGGTTGTGAATTGAATCCCCACTCGAGGAAGTGAAATATTTTTTATTGTTTATATTTCCATTTCTTTGCTCTAGTGTCGAGGCAAAGCGCGGCGTTCAGTTCTGCCACTCAAGACGCAATCCACACTTCGGCAGCAAGTAGGGAATGGTCCTAACACTACTGCCCTGTTGTGTGCAGGATACAGCGTGAAGCAGCGTTTTTTATTTTTTTAGGTATATTTTTATTATAAGTACTTTTATAAGACATTCTATTAAATTGCCCGATTAAATATGTTATATAAATTAAAATGTCCCCAACTTTTAGCAAATTGTTAAATTTATAATCTGTATTCATACGGGTAATATGAACAAGTTTAAAGTAACACTCAATTCATGTATCTTATAGATATCTACAAAAAAGTATTTGGGGTTCCGTACAGTAAATCTACAATGGTTTTGTGATCTTATTATGTGACCCATTATAATTATTTATTATATAAAGCAGTTTATACTACTCTAGAAAAATAAATTAAAGCGCGGCGTTGTATTCTGCCATTCAAGATTGTCCCGAAAAGTAGGAACATGCATGAGGAACGAAATGTCTTTACGAAAAACATCGTAAATATAAAAGTATGTCCTTTACAAACACTTCAATTTCAAAGAAGTACATTTTTATTTTTTCTTCGTGTATGGTGTACAATTAGCAGGAGAGGTGTAATTTATAATAATATTTAGCTTCCTGCTGCATCCCGGTCATGACAGGGTAAGCAGATGGAACCTAGGAACCCTGTTTAAAGCACTTCCGTTCCTAACTATGGAGAAAAATATTTATATTTAAATTTTCATACGGAACCTTTGTTCTTTTAATCCAACACTCGTATACCATACCATATAACTTAGTTTGAAAAAATTAAAATTTTCAAGCAAGCACTTGAAACATGCATCTCATTATAAAAAAAATATTTTTTCATTTTAAATCTGTCATCGTACTTAGGCTGCAAAATATATTCATTCTATTTCATACCAGACATTATAAAAGGGTTGTACGATAAACAGAAGTCTTTGATAATGTGTAATATACAATTTTTTTATTGTGTAATTACAGAATAGGCACAGGTACCCTAGTGATGTGACACTCCGTTCCTCATGCACAGCCCAATTTTTGTCTTGCTACCAGAGCTAAGAAATTAATTTCCCTGGGTAGGAATCGAATCAACAACCGTCGTGTTTTCGATCACACGGTGTAAAGCAACTTGTATTCAGCAATTTATTCTCGTTCCATTTACATAATAGAATTAAATCTCTCGAGATAGTCTTTTAAGGCTTAAATGTTTTTAAGAAATTATGTTATAAGATTATAATAAAAAATTGCTTGATTTATAAGAATATAATAGTTAAACTTGAAAGTCTACAGGCAACTTACCAAAAAATATATTATCTGATAACAAGTGACTAAAAAAATTTATTGAGACTACCCACCCTTGTTTTTCTTTCATTTTATTATTTTTATTAAACAATATTAAAATTATTTTGAGCTTGAAATAGAGTGGAGACGGTTACGTAATTCCCAAGGTGACTTGGGAATAAACTTCTTAGAAAATTATTTTATAACAGACCTAAAACTCATTTTTTACAAATTTTTTTGAACCAAAACATGGATTAATAAGATATAATAAAAGTACAGTCGTGAGACAAATTTTGATTCAAATCCGAGAAAAATAAATATCTAATAGTTTCATTTTCTGGTTACCAGAACCTAATGTATCCGGCGGAGAGTCAGGAACTAAGTATGTTAATGAGAGCGGAGTGTCTTAACTCTAGGCTCTCAAGTTAGGTAGCCCTCTAACCAGGCTAGGTCTTTTATGTCTAGATACAGTGTAAATCTTAAAAAAATATATCTAAAGTATGCCAAAAGTACGAGTAAATCCTATATAAGCATTAAAGTATTTTGAACGTGACTGAAAAACCAATATGGCCGCTAAATTGTGCGGAAAGGTTATATTCGTCGATATTCTGCGGCGTTCATTTCCCTTGGGATGAAGATGTTCCAACATACGTACCTATAAAACTTTTGATTTTGAATACTATTAGACACTCGCGTCATACTCACTTTTATTTAATTAATGTTCATTTAGACCATGTTAGCACAGTATCGGACAGTAATCGCGACAGGTGTGGGGCTCGATTTCCACTCAGGGGAAATTAATTATTAGAGTTCCTTCGTTTTAAAATTTTGTACACAACAAAATTTAAACTTGCTTAATTTACTTACAATTTTTATTTTTAGCGAATATAAATGACAAAAGTAAAAAAAAGCATTTTAACCACCAAACAAACGTGTTTGGTTATCCAATTCATCCGGATAATATGAAAAACTATAGGGAGTATATGGAAATGATTGATTATCTCGAGTCACACCAGTTTTGATGCTGTACTACTTCGCCACAGCAGCATATCTTCATCTCACTGTCTTATTTATGCATGTAAATAACACAGATTGAGAGATCTCCATAGAGTGAAATATTTATTATTTTCATTTCTTCACTCTAATAACAAGACAAAGAGCAGCGCTGAGTTCTGCCACTCAATACCCAATTTATCGAAAATTCGACGGAAAGTGAGAGTATTTTAAAACTGATTTCAGTGTGAAGCTGAAAAAAAAACTTAATGCAATTTTCCTCCAGATACGGTAAATATAAAATCTAGTGGTAGGAGCTGTATGATAAAAATGTAAATCTACCATACATTTCAAAGCTAAACCAACACTCTAATATATATTTTACATAACCTAACACGTGTCGATAAACAAATTTGCATATGTAACAAGAGTGGTATATTCAAGATATTTGAGGTAATGGATCTCGTTGGAAACCAATTGCCTGCCAAATTGGATGTGAAGTGGGAAATTTAAGATGGTTTTTTGTAAGGAAGGTTTGTTTTGTGGGTGGAGGGTGTGTGAGTGACATGATTGTGGGTTCGATTTTAGTGGAAGAATGTTTATGTAAAGTACTAATCGTCGCTAGCAGCATTGTTGGTGAGGATTTTAAGAAGTAAATTGAAACATCCCGTTTGTCGTGTTCAGCAATTTTCATATATCGTCCCCTATTGTGTCCCTATACTCCCCAAGCTACCTATATGGTGAATGTCAACTTTCTAAGACCAGCTGTTTCATCTGTGCCTTGTATCTCAGCTACTCAGAAATGGAAGAACGCTTACTCTAACTAGTCGTTTAAAATATTTATACACGCGTTTACCTGCAGTTTTTTTTTTCAGCTTTTTACTGTATCCTGCATATAGCAGGACAGGCAAAGGGAACCTAGGAACCACATCGTTGCCCACTTTTCCAAATTTTCGAATTATTGCATGTGGGGTGGCCGAACTCAAGGCCGTGCTGTGCCTCGTTACCAGAGTGGGCAAATGAAAATATTAAATTTTCCATATTCCTCAAGTGAGAATCGAACCCACAACCTGGCGCACGCTTGTGCCCATGCTTCGCGACTAGCCTCAATCAGTTTTCGAAATTCATAGAAATAAATCACGTTAAAAAATAAAATAAGAGAATATAAAAAAAAGCTTTTGGCTTGTAAAGGCGTGATAGCCATACCAAAAACTCATAAGCTCTATTTTTATTTCATGTGGCGGTTCATTGAAAAGTTATCTATTGGTTCAATATCGTCTGGAGAACACAAAGGGCCATTCTGTATTGGGTTCAATTTATATTCCTATCCTAGCGTGGACAACAATGTTCCTAGATTCTTATTAAAAGAATAAATAATTAAATCGGCTTCTCGCTATATTCCGCACACAGCATGATAGTCAGAGAGAACCTAGTGTTATCTTTTTAATTATTTTCTTTACTAAAACCAAATAACATTTTAGCATTTCTGACAATAATAGTTTGAAACAAACAAAAACAACAAAGCTCTTCAGTTTTAAAAAAAACAGTATCAGTGATACTGGATCCTTTCAGTATCATAGTCCTTGCTAGCAACTAAGGATAACTAAAAAAAAGCACCATGCAAATATCGACTTATTGTGGGTTCGATTCCCACTCGAGGAATTTAAATATTTATTTAAATTTATATTTCTATTTCTTCGCTCTGGTCTCGAGGCAAAGCGTAGCCTTGAGTTCTACCACTTAATACGCAATTTTTCCAGAATTTTGGAAAGTTGGGAGCGGAGTGTCTTAACACAAGATTCCCTCTGCATACCCTTCTGTTTGCGGGATACAGCGCGACGCTGATTTAATTGATTTATCTCTATATATAATAAAACAGTAAAAACATTTTGTCTGTACATTTAATATTTTCGACTGAAATGGATAGATGGACACTTAAAAAGAATAATAGTAAGCAAAAAT
>DWGR01000608.1:0-20792 GCA_018247715.1 Heliconius burneyi | reverse complement strand
TTATTTCAAAATTATTTTTGTAATACAATACAATCCACTGCTCATATTGGAATGACAAGTGCAATCGTACATTGTGCAATATCCAAGTAATTTTATAATTGGCACTAACTAGCTCTTTTTAGATTCATGCTGTATTTGTCTTATATTAATGTCAACAGGGGAATCGTAATGCTTAAACACTCCGCCCCTTACTCTCCGCCCAGTTTTAGAAAGAGCGCATGTTGAGCAGTGGAGCTCAACGCTGCGTTTTGTCTTGTTATCAGAGCGTGGATATGAAAATAAAATAAATAGGATTCGAATATGCAACTGTCGCTTTAAGTTCCGCCAGTCAACACGCAATCTTCAAAATTCGGCAGAAATTAGAGATCCGATGTGTCTTATTATCTTATCACTATGTTACCAGGTTTCCTCCTGCTTGCTTGCTTACCCTGGTGTGTGCAGAAAAAATAAACCGCCTCCTAACTGTAAGATGTGGTTCCATAGTGCTATGATGACCTCAAATTGGATACAGGTTTTTATAACTGATAAAATATATAGTCATTCTTTATAGGAAATCGATCCCCCAACTATCATAAGGTAATACAGTCACGCAATATTCTACTTTTCAAGTATGGTTTTTGAAGATGTAAAAACTATTCCACTCGAAGTCCACTCGAAGAAGTGAAATATTTATTTACGTTTATATTTCCATTTTCTTCGCTCTAGTGTCGAGGCAAAGTGCGGCGTTGAGTTCTGCCACTCAACACGCAATGCCTCCAGAACTCGGCAGAAAGTGGGGAACGAAGTGTCTTAACACTAGGTTCCCTCTGCTTACCCTGCTATGTGTGGGATACAGTGTGAAGCTAAGAAAAAGTATGTTTTTTCTATAGCTTTTATAGCGATCTATAGCGAATAACACTAACCCTATAACTACCGTACCGAAGTACGGTAGTTATAGGGTTAGTGTTACTCGTGAGACATTACATTCCCTCTCTCAATTCAACGACACGTTTTGCTTATAATTCTTTCCCCCTAGTGGTCATCGAACCCACAACTGACACGCTTACTATTAAACCGCTGCGCGACGATGGCCTACATTTTATTTTATCGTCAAGAGCAAAAAAATATTATTATGAAATATTAAAGTCCTTCGTCTTTTGTTATTCTTTGCAAGCAAATAATAAAAGAAAGTTTTAAATGAAATAAAAAGTTTGATATAAAGTTCTACACTTTTCACTCTCCTAAGGATTGCGTTGCAAGATGCCGGTCTGTTGAAAATTAGTTATCCTAAAAAAAAACCTAATATATATGATAAACAGTGTAAACCAAGTGTTAAGACACTCCGATCATTGAGATTCTCGTTGAGATTCTGTCTGGATTTCAACACCAGTCTTGTCATTATTTTTTTTTTCTTTTTTATCTTCACTAATGTCGCAGGGTAGGCAGCGGGAACCTAAGTTAAGTTAACACTTCCAGCACTGCCAATTTCCAAGACATTGCGCGCTTAGTGGTGGAACACAACTCTGCGTTTTGTTAGCTTCCGGTGCTAGGAAATTAACAAAAATGAGTGAGAATCAAACGTACGACCGTCGCTTTTATAACAGTTAGCGTCTAATATAATATGTGTCATAAAATTTCAAATATTAACCGTTATAGTCGAGGAAATTGGATAAAATAAGGATCAGTCTATGACGTGGAAGGTTTATAATTTACTCTCCACCGCGACAGGAAATAAGATTTTATGTTGAAAGTAGAGATAGATGGCTTTTGGATTTTGGATATACTTACTTACTTTTATATTTTTAATGGCCGTAGCCCACAACTTTGTGTGCGTGGACTTAGCAATGTAAAATGGAAAATTTAGTCGTGTCCCGTTGTTACGATAGCAGGAATTTCGAAAGATTCTCCCTTTTTACTCCCTTACACTCTCTAACCTAACTACATGCCAAATTATACCTTTCTAAATCTCGGAGTTTCTTCTGAGTGACGAAGAGTTTATCGAATTGCTTGAAGAACTACTTAGGAGCAAGTTACGCCCCTAAATTACGCCACTCTATGCTCAATATCTCTAATAGTAGTATAAGGTAATAAGTTTTTAGTTGTTAGTTTATATTAATAATTTAATTATTGCTTCAATATCAATAATTACCTTCACACTGTATTCCGCACATAATCCCGAACGCGGGAACCTAGTATTAAGTCACTACGTTTCCGTTATGACAATCGTTCGTGACTTTTAGCAGAATTCTCGAGTAATTACGTGTAGAGTGTCGAAATTCAACGCTACGCTTTTCTTTGCCACCAGGGTACCTCCTTAAGTACAATCTAAGATTTCGTTGAGCCACGATGGTATTCTATATGTATTGTTTAATTGAAAACTAATGATTTATAATTCAGAAGTAGCATTAATTTAGAGGTCATGTGAAGTATATTATAAAATGTGTGTATGTCCATACTTCTAGCTACTTCTAGCGATTAGAAAATTATATATTTATTAAAATATTTTAGATATCTGGTGGTGGAACGCAACGCCACACTTTTTCTTTTCAGACCAATGAAATTAAAAAAATGATTTAGTCATGGGCCGTGGCGTAGCAGCACCGAATTTAACCGCAGAGGCAACGGTTTTGGCTTCGATTTCCATTCGAGGAATTTTGCTCGCTCTAGTAAAAAAATATTTAACGCTTTATTTAACTTGGTTTCGTTGATTTCTGTGGATCAACAAGAAATACTTCGAGATTTGGACGGTATATAGAAAACAGAGTATCTTAGCACCAGCTCGCATGTTCTGATACGGGCTGCATGAAGATAAAAGATAAAAAAGAGTAAAATGTCAACAGAGTACTTTATCAGTAACTATTTAAAAAAAAACAGCTTCACATGTATCTCGCACATAGCAGAGGGAACCTCGTGTTAAGACACTCCTTTCCTCACTTTCTGCCGAATTTTAGAGGTCTTGCCTGGCGAAACTCAACGCCGCGCTTTGTCTCAACACCAGAGCGAAGAACTGAAGATATAAATTTAAATAAATATTCCCTCAGAATGCCTCCAGAATTTGGTAAAAAGTGGGGAACGGAACGTCTTTAGGTTCTCTCTGCCTACACAGCTATGTGCTGGATACAGCGTGAAGCTGTTTTATTTATTTTTATTTAAATTTTATGTGAAACGCTAGAACACACGACATGCTACTTCAGGAACTAGCGTGATTCAAGCTAATAATTGTAAGGTTTTAACAATTTTACAGTTTGAGGTCGATCCCCTTATGGCTGAACTAACTATGAAGTAATCTGAAGGTAAGATGTTTTAACCAACTTCAAAAAAAGCAGGTAGGAGGATACAGTATGTAGATGCTTTTACGTTAACATCTAGCAACGAACAGAGTGACTGAACAATATAATCAATTTTCATTAATAAATTTCCGTTTTTCACTTTCCACTGAATTTTGAAGGCGGAATTTGGCTGAGTGGTGGAATTTGATTTCTCGATTCGGATCGAACCTACAACATGCTGCGATTATAGTGGCAAGCTTGTGCTCTTGGGCTGCGACAATGTTTTTTTTTTAAATAAAAAAAAATCAAATCAACTTTACGCTATATTCCACACGCAGTAGGATAGGCAGAGAGAATCTCGTGTTAAGACACTCCGTTCCCTACTTTCTGCCGAATTCTGGAGGCATTGCGTGTTGAGTGAACTTATACTTATGTTGAGCGACTTTGCTTATATCCTGACCACAATATGGTATTTTATTAATGGTTGTGGGTTCTATTGGTTCTATTGGGGAAAATGAACATGGGAAAGATGAAGGGGGGGTAAAATAATTCATACAATGTTGCTGCGAATAAAAGGCTATGCAAATATTATACTTAATTAATGTTATGCTAGTGGCGCAGCGGCACAAGTGTGACTTCGTGCGCTGCAAAATCGACTGCTTGTGGGTTCGATTCCCACTGGAAGAAATGAAATATATATTGACGTTTATATTTCCATTTTCTTCGCTCTGGTGTTGAGGTAAAAGCGCGGCGTTAAGTTCAGCCACTCAACACGCAATGCCTCCAGAACTCGGCAGAAAGTGGAGAACGGAGTGTCTTAACACTAGGTTCCCTCTGTCTACCCTGCTATATGCGGGATACAGCGTGAAGCTTAAAAAAAAACTTCGCTCTAGTAACGAAGCGCGGTGTTGAGTTCCGCCACTCAACATGCAATGCTTGCAGAATCAGACAGTTATCAAGACAAAAACTCGTCTTTACACGTTCCTGACTCGTTCTTACTACATTTTCTGTATTAAATCGTCATTTTAAAGCGATTACGATTTATATTCGCTTTTAATATTGCAGATTTTTTTTACGGTTTTATGTATTGAGGTCACAGAGTATGAGGTATTGATGATACTAAATTGGTTGCCGCATTTAATTTTTTTGCTAAGCTAGCGAATATAAAATGTTTTTTTTTTTTAAATTCACGCTCTATAGAGAGAATCTAGTGCCAAAACACTCCGTTCCTAACTCTCAGCTTAATTTTCGGGACATGCATATTAAGTTAATTTATGCAAGCGAAGCGAGAAAGTAAAAAAATCGAAGCCACAACCGTTGTGTTTACAGACGCATGCTTGTGCTCCTGCGTCACGACAGTTGACGGTACCATTTCCCCCGTTTTGGTAAGAAGAGAAAGTGCCACTCAACACGCAATATCTTAAGAATTGGGCAGTGTACGGAAAACAGAGTGTTTTAACATTCCCTCTACCCATTTCGCTTAATGAGGGATAAAGCGTGAAACTAAATTAAAAAAAATAACAACAGGCATAGATTTTTAAGCATTATTAAAAACAAAAGTCCATTCTCAATAGTTTCATAGTAACATTATAATGAATTGTACGCCAGTAATGTACAAAGCAAATGGCGGAATGAAAGGGTAAAGCACTTTTATTTCTACGCTTAATAACACTTTAAAGTTTCATTGTTAAGCCTTGAACCGGTACAATCTGGTTTAAATCGGATTTTACTCGTTAGAAATTTGAAAAACATATCTCATATACAATTTTGTAATATGATTTGTATTGTCCTTATTTTTTATTTATTGTTTAATCCTTGAGGCCAGCCGTGGCGCAGGAACCCAAGCGTGCGAGTGTAAATATTTTTCATTTTTAAATTTTGCCACTCAACATACATTGCTTCTAGAATTCAAGAGCGTCGGCCAGGATAGCTTGGCCACATTACGCGCCGGCTTAAGAACTACGTCAGATGCAAGTGCCTTGCTATGTCAGTCCCTGGAGTGAGGCCTCTCGGACCAGAAAGCGCTGGTTGAATGTCGTGACGAAGGACATGAGAGCCAATGGTCTAACCACCGAGGACGCTATTGATCGTGCAAAGTGGAGAAGGCTGAACAGGAAGGCAGATCTTGGCTATAGCAGGGATTAATGCTACGATGAAGAAGGAGAAATGTGATGATTGTGAGGATGGATGTTTGCTTGCAAAAAAGACTGAACGGATTTATATGAAACTTTACTTCCCAATAAACTACAATTTATATAAAGATTTTGTATTATTTGGCTACAATAAGTTTAAGCACGCGAATCAGCGTGTGGGTTGCTAGTATATTGTAAGGCTGAAGAGAATGTTCTGCTTAACGCGCTAACTTCTGAAACTACTGCTTCCAACAGATCAATTATTTTTGTATTGGATAGTGTATTTATATAGAAAGACTATATATCTATAGACTATATCCATAAAAAAATTCGAGTACGCAGAATATTACAGGTATTACAAATATTAGTCCTTATTTCCACTAGCCTACAGGAGTGTAGGTGAGCACTAAGAAAGAGAAAACAAAGTTGAGGCGACTCCTAGAAGAATTATACGTATAATAAAATTGTTGTCTGTACATGAAAGTTATACGAGAAAATTCATTATTAAGGACATTTATTAATATTAGCAAATTTCAAAATAATGAGTTTTAAAATTTTCATTCGCTTGTCTGTGCGCTTGCGCACGCTTATCTCAGAAACGGCTCAATCGTTTTTACTATTGTATTTCGGCAAGCTTCTCGTATATTTAGCGTTCATTTTATTTCCATCGGCTCGTAAACAAAAAGGTTATATATATTTAAAATATTTAATTGGACAAAATTGCTATTAAATTTTTATTAAATTGTCAGAAACTTAACTTTAAGTAGGTCTTTACTGTAGTAGGTAGTAATGTTTTTTGAAAATTAAAGTGTTAGTAGAAGTAGCATTTATAAATATGTTTGTATTTTTTTCCATACAAAATAATAAGTGAGCTACGGTCTATCATTTTGGACAATATCTTTAGTCTTGGCACAGGTCCTAAACTTAGCATATAAATTTTACCCTTTGCCATATTGACCTTAAAGTTTTTGTAGCTAATGCATACATATGTATCATATAAGAGTTCAAAAACATTAAGGAAGTGTAAAAAAATGCTTGTATGAGGCTCGAAGCTCTCGTGTTATAGGTTATGGGTTCGATCCACAATGAGAAATACAATATTTAATATTTTCATTTCCTCGCTTTGATCGCCACTCAACATGCGGTGGGGAGTAATTGGGGAAGGGTAGTGTTAGAATGTGAACGGAGTGTTTTAACACTGGGTTCCCAGTCTCCCACTGACTACCCTGTTATGTATGAGATACATCTTGAAACTAAAAAAACTATACTGCATATGGTAGTCGTAAAGGAAAATAGGGGCACGTATTTTAGACACAACAAAGCCCGGCGCTAAATTCTGCCACTCAACACACAAATTTTCAAAAATTATGCTGAAAGTCGATTATGGAGTGACTTCACAAGAGATTTTCTTGGCCTTAGGTATATTAGACTTGTATAATACAGCGTTAGGCTAAAAAATGATCGCAAATAAAATGGTTATCACATCCCCCGAATAGGAATCGAACTCAATTACTTATCTTTCAATTGCCTATGTATACATAATTTTAATATTTCTTAAGCACAGCTCGGGAGTCGAAACCCAGACCTAGCTATAAGTTTTCAATAAGCCAACAAGGCAAGACATGAATAGGTTATTGATATATCCAACCATCCATTACCGGAGAGACGAAAGCGGAAACGGTTTATTGAATAAAAATCACGCTTTTACTACAAAATCAAATTTACTCCATAAAGTCACTTACAGACATACACATATATAATATGTATATATATATATATATATATATATATACATGTATATAAGAAGACTCAAATAAAAAACTATTTTGTCATAATTTATAATTTTTTTATTTTTTACAGTTTCACGCTGTGTCCCGCATATAGCACGACAGGGAGACAGAACCTAGCGTGAAGACGCGAAATTCTCTACTGTGTTCAGGTTCAGATAAGAAAAATTGCGGAGTGGTGGAACTAACGCCTCACCCTTTCTCACGGAACAAGAAAAGTAAAGATAATTCATTCTCCCGAGTCGAAATTAAGCCCAAAGCTTCTTTGCAGTGTAAGGTTGAGAAGGCAATAAATACCTTACTTTTTTAATAATATTTTTAATCTAAAATTTCGACCCCAAAATTGAATTTGTGGATATTCCAAAGTATCTTCCTAAATGCTCACTTACATTTTTCAAAGTACCTATCTGTATTTTTTTTTCATATTAGATTCTGTAGATTACTGAGAATATCAGTCACTTATAATTTTATTTATAAATTATAACAGAGTAGCGATCCGCTCGCGGCTTTGCCCGCTTTTATTATTCTATTTACTAACCTTAATGACTTTCGTCTACTGCTAAAATTATCATTATAAAGACGATTGAGAAAAATATTTATATTTACATTGTATTTAAGACTTTTTTTTATTTATTACAAAAACGAAGCGAAAGAAGTGAAACTTGTATTTAATCAGCTAAGCCGTTTATCATATAAGCGTGCGCAAACGCAGACAGACAAACAAAAACATTGCAAAACATAGGAATATCTTTTGATTTCGTGACCTAAGTCAACTTATTTTTTTATGTTCAAAAATACTGAAAATCTGGACATTTGTTATTAATTTTAGCTTAATAACTCCACGAGCTGTATTGAGAAATATTCTTGATATACTCGTACGAATAGACAAACCGACAGACAAGAAAGTAGTTCTGCAAGTTCCGATTTTTTTCTATTATTGTACGCAACCCAAATTATATGACATCGCATGACTGAGCATATTTCCGAGCAACTTAAATATGCTGATTCAGAAATATAAAACTAGAAATATTTACCGTTTGACAAAGCATTATATAAAATTACATAGAAGGGTTCGTTAGGCAGTATCCAAAGATTATACGACAATCTTCATATATAATTTTGGTATAATTTGACATGTTTGTTGATTACAGGTGATGGTAGAGGATTCAAATTCCATTTAAGTAATAATATATTTAATACTAGCGACTCGCTCGAGGCTCCGCCTCATCTATTATTTTGTTTTGTGATTTTTTTTTTTATAGAAAAGACAAGGCAAACGAGCGAATAGGTCATCTGATGGTAAGTGATCACCACCGCTCACGACCCTGTGTAGCACCAGAGGAGCTACAGGTGTGTTGCTGGTCTTTAAGGTGGTCATATCGACCTGGAACCTAGTGTGTACAATGTAAACATTGTTCCTATCAAGAGATTTCCGTTCCCCTCTTACCGCAGAATTCTGGAGGTATTGCGTGTTGAGTGGCAGAAACAACACCAGGTTTTGCCTCGTTACCAGAGCGATGAAATGAAGATATTAAATATTTAATTTTGAGTGGGAATCGAATCCACAGCTTGTCGCGTCGAGTCGATGGGCATAGAGTCGTGCGCTTGTGCAGCTAGGCTGCGAATAACATATGGGGCTTTAAAGTCCAGATCCAGATCTCCAATTTGGGTTATTTTTTAACAACAGTCAACACAATGGCGCAATATTTTTGCAGTACAGTGTTTAGCTTAGAATTTATGAGGGCTCAAAGTAGTGAGCGACATGCATTCTTTCAAATGTAATGAGATTCATCAGACAGATTTTGACTTAATAATACTGGATATTGATACAGTATAAATAAGTGACAAATAAATAAATAAAGTAGTAGTGGATTAGATTCCTCATTAAATGAGCCTTTTAATGGTTTTTAGTTAAATAAAACTTTAAGCAACTTTATTTGAAAAATATCTCGTAAATCTTTTTCTTTTTATCTGGAAACAACTAATTTTGTGTAGATAAGTCTAACTCCGTAGTATTCTCTCTCTTACTTCCTGACTTTCATAGGTTTCTGTATTCCCCATTTGTCTCGTCCTCTGTCATCAATCCGCATATATGTACATACCATATTGCTTTTTACGTGACCTTCTTCGAGTATCATTGATGCTGTGTTCTCGAAGGTCAACTGAGTGAGATCTGCCCATACTTTTTTAGAAAACATAATATTTTGTAGGCGTAGGTACAATTTTTTATATGTTTGCTAAAAAGTGTTCCTTACTAATTATGGTAAAATTGTAAGAAAAATATCTAACAAATTATATGTACAATAATATATATATCCTTAATATGAATGTGAATGTACCCACTACATCCATCACAATACCTAGAACAGCAATCTGAAGAAAAAGCAAATAATCTTCTAAACAATAACTCTTGTACTATAAAAGGCGATTGTTTCTCATCTCATTGTTCGTGTGATGTCTTCGGACTAATGCCCACGTTGCCATTCGAGTGTATACGAGTATATTGTACAGCTGTGATGAATATGGTTTTTTTTCTTTAGCTTTTCACTTTACTCTCCGTTTTACTGCTTTCGCCCCAATACGAATCATTGCTTGTTAAGTGGCGGAACTCAACGCCGTGGTACAAGCAGGCCATCGTGCCACGTCGTGTGCGCAGTGGTACAAGCGTGCGACTGTAATCACGATTGTTATGGGTTCGATTCCCATTTAATTCCCTTTTCTTGCTTGCGTTGCTCCTATAATTCGGTAGAAAAAGCGTGAAGCTAAAAAACAAACAGATATAGTATAGTATATTAATAATAAATTAATTTTTAACAAAAAGAAAAACCGACTTTTAACAACGAACTAAAAAGTAACAAAATAATTTTACAAAGATTTTATGATTTTGAAGTCGGTGTCAAGTAAGACAAGCTGGCTTAGTAATTTGATATTGTAGTAAGGTAATTGTAGTTGTAGCTTAGTAATATGTAGTAAGGTCGTTGTAGCCTTAGCTTGACACCGACTTCAAAATCATAAAATCTTTGTAAAATTATTTTGTTACTTTTTAGTTCGTTGTTAAAAGTCGGTTTTTCTTTTTGTTAAAAATTAATTTATTTTACGATTTTAAGTGATGAGTAGACCTTAAAAGGATGCTTTTTAAATGAGTGGCGGTGGTGGTAGTGGTAGTCAACGATTGGTAGTGGTTGTCCTATATAAAATTTCACCTAATTAGGTGCAAACACAAAATGCAAACTAACATTGTGGTATATTGAGAAGAACATACATAATAAAAATATTCTTATAACTTTATTTATTATAACTTATAACAATTTCGACCGGATCTCATAATCGGAACCTTACCAAACTTTCACCAAACTATCGTTAAAGTGTACACTTTCAAATAAAAAAAAAATGTTATCGAAATCGGTTGACGCCAGATTGGGTTATTCGCCCATTTGTCGCATACATACCGAATGCAAATATAAGACTTATGTGATTTTCTCATAGATACCATTGTCAGAAAAAAAATATAAAAAATGGGACCACATGGGAAGCACTACCTTTCAAATAAAAAAAACCATCCGAATCGGTCCACCCAGTTAAAAGTTTTGAGGTAACAAACATAAAAAAAATACAGTCGAATTGATAACCTCCTTTTCTTACAGAAGTCGGTTAAAAATCAATGTAGGCAGCCTTCAAGAGTTCACCCAAAGAAGTGGATTGGAAGAATTTGTAAAGTTTTCAAATTGAAAAATTATGAAATACGTTGTTTTGGTTTATTATTTTGGTCCGCGAAGTTACCACTCGTAGTTAAATAACGGTAGAACAATATTCAAAGTGAAGATACAATCTATTAATTCTTACATTTATTGCATTTTAGCTTCATACTATCCCGAGTAGCAGGGTAGGTAGAGAGAAACTGAGAACCTAGTTTTATGACACTATTAGCCGCCTTTGTCTTTGTTGCCAGAGCGGGAAAATGAAAAAACTTCATTCTTCCAAATGGAAATTTAACCCACAACCGTCTTGTTCAATTAAAGGTAGAAATAAAGGTAAAATTTGTTGGGAACGACTGGTTGTTAACGAGTTGTGTTTTGGCCTGTAAATGATTGTTTGCGATCTTCTTTCGAGGGAATAACTAATTTAAATTACACCGCTCTGGCAAGGCAGCGTTAAAGGCAATAAAATTTTAAACGACGTGCAATGTCATGAATACTGGAAAGCGGAAAGCGGAAAATGTCTTAACACAAAAGTGATAATCATAGTTTCTGTTTGGCCATGAATTCATTTTTTTAAATTATATTAAATACTTTTTTCACCAGTTCCTGGAGCTTTATTATAAATATTTTCTGTATAGATACATAAAATACAACCATACCTAATACATGAAATTCCCCCAACATCAATATTCGTCTTCACATAATTTTATTGTAGCCACGCAATGGAGGTAGTTTAAAAGGTATTAAGCAAACTGAGTTATGCTGCGAGTACGTTCTACGAAGAGTGGATCCACTCTCAATATGTAGGGTGACTATGATGTATAGAAAATGTTCGATATTATTATATATTTTTTCTGGCATAGCAGGGTAAGTGGAGAAATTCTAGAAGCATTGCGTGTTGAGAAGCAGATATTTTTAATAAGTTATTCAGACAAAAATATGTTTCCCTTGATAAATATGGTAAGATCTTATAAGGGCGGAGTAAAACCTATAATATAATATATTCGATTGTTTTATTTAAAATTTAATTTCTTTTAATTTTCATTCTATTTTTAATTACGTGCTTAAGAAAAACATTTTAAGATCTTAATCAAAATGTTCTGTCTTCAATTAAGTCATTACAAACACTTTTGAATTGTCAAGTAATATAAAAATGTCAGCTGTTTCATACAAGACCACCGGTGACGAAAGCAGTTCTGCTAAAAAGAAGAAGCAAGTTTTATATAATTTACAATAAATATTACTAGATTTTCCAATTGAACATCAATAAAAAACAAGATAATCATATTGTAGTATTCGAAAAAACACTTTTTTTAAGAACTATCGATAACGAACGAATCTAACGATACCTCCATTATGAATCCATTCAACAGTTCAGGAGATATGAGGTAATAAAGAATATTACATACATACACACGAGATACGCACGAAAAACACAATCCAGTTGGGTAAAAAGATGATAATTTTTACACAATATTTTGGAGATCGTGCGAGTTGAATGAAGAAACTTAGCGGCGAGCTTTGTCCACCAGAACGTAGAAGTAAGAATAATTTATAATATGCAATAAAATTAAAGTAGTCAATGTTGTGGGTTCTATTTCCACTCGGAGAAATAAATTATTTGCATTTCCCCGCTCTGGTAGCATAAGAAAGCAATTGGGGGATAGTCGAGATCAGTGTGCACTTTCTGCCCTTAAGACATTGCAATATATGTAATATTAGTTTTCCTTTAATCCTACCCTCGAATATATGGGTTTGTGGAATATATCGTAAAACTCAAACTATAAACAGAAATAAAGAATGATTAAAAACTTCATATATCCCTCAAGGCAAAGTATATAACAGAGTATAAAACAAGCATCTACTTTGTTTAAATATTCTCGTGTCTTATTATAATATTTGCTTACTCGGTTCTCCTGGAATTTATGTTTTACATCAAAGAAATCTTGTCTAATACGAAAATATTTAAATATTTGTTTAGAAACTGTACATTTTATAACACACAAGAAACACTAAAGTGGTACAGTTCGTTCTTAGGATAATGAACGTGAGGGATGTGGGTTTAAGTCTCTTTCGGGGGAAAATCTATATTATAGTATACTTTTTGTTCATTTGGCTTAGTGAAACACAATGTGGTGCTTACAAATATTAAGTAAGTACTGATTTCACATAAAAGTGGAAAAATTAAACAATGAAATTTGACACATTGTATACACAATGGTTACGGGTTCTATTTTCATTCAGAAACATTAATTATTTACATTCCCTCGCTCTGAATTTCGCTCTCTGCTTATTAAGTAATATCTTGAAGATAACAGTAGAAAGTGGGATACGGAGTGTCTTAACACTAGGTTTTTTATGGAGTCATTATGCTGAGATTATTTTTTAATTCTACTAAAATCTAATAATCATTTTATATTGCAAAGAAAATCATATTACAATATGAGGGAGAGAAGAGCTCTAATCTTCCCTCTCATATTTTAATAGAGAAGTAAATTTTAATTTGTATTAATCTAGTGTCAAGTCACTCCGTGAATGATGCTCGACTGTTTGAGTGATTTGTGTTTTTTTATTTATTTTAATTATAAAGAAACATAAGTTTAATATAAAATAATTGTAAATGTTTAAATTTTGAAGATCCATTGTCACCCTCGCCGTGACAACGTTATGTCAAACTACGCAAGTACGTTTGAGATTTGCGTCCTAAAAGCTTTGTAGATACTTTGTCTTTTATACACATCAGTTGTTTTGCAGAAGCTAGATGATGATATGATGGTCTCTATATTTTAATTCACCTTAAATATCACTTGAACCAACTATTACTTTGCAACTGGTATTACATTCGGGGCTTATTTCGATTTTTCTTATATCTCACTGTGGTGACAAAACGCGACGTTGTGGCACTTATTGCAAATTGAACTGTGTATGGAGAACGGAGTGTCTTAATAACAGAATCTAGAGAGAATTTTTAGCTTTTATATAGCAAGGTAGAGACCCGGCTATATAAAAGCTAAAAAAATTGAAAATAACTTTGTGAAAAATCGAACCTGCATCCTACAAAACAAAATTTAAAGTAGTTTAAAAGCCTTAATCTATCATTCTTATTAGACTAATTATCAGGGTGTGGCGTATAATAAATTAACCGTCCCCTTTGGGACGGAGTCGGGGTGGTTTTGACAGGGTAGATGTATAAATATTATTTTAGGTCTAACTTAGTACGAATACATTTCTAGGTTCTGAGTTAGTTTATTAATATTAATCTAGATATTGTAGATGTTTAGAATAGCAACTGATTGATGTAACAGTTGTAGGTACGTTTCCCATTCAGTGAAACAGATTATTTTTTGGGGTGGGAAAGTATGTGGGTTTCCTCTTTCCTTCTATCACTACCTAACCTGCTATTTGTTGGATATAGTGTGAATAAAAACACTTAAATATTTATTTTATTCTGTTTTGTAGTATTTGTTGTTATAGCGATAACAGAATTACATCATCTGTAAAAAATTCAATTATCTAAATATAACAGTTCATGAGATATAGCCTGGTTACAGACGGATAGACAGAAAACGGTCATAATAATAGGATCCGGTTTTAACCTTTGGGTTCCAACGCTGTCTAGCTCCGGCTGTCTAGCTGAAAACGCGGTGTTGCTTCAATCCCTATTCGATGCTAAAATATATTGTCGTTTCCCTATCTTAGGATTAAAAAAAAGCATGGTGTTGAATTTCAACGGTTAACATGCATGTCTCGTCTCTAGTTTCGGCTTCGAGCAGGATTCCAAGTTTGTTAATACTAGCTCTACCTATTCTGTTATATGCAAGAAATATGTTTTTCTTGCTTCACGCTGTATCCCACACATAGCGAGATAGGCAGTGGGAACTTGGGAACCTAGAATTAACTTTTATTAGTTCGACTTGTAACTATGTAATAAAATCGACGAAATTGAATTCGACGTAGCTTAGGCTTATAAGCTAAGATCTAAATAGTGAAACTCTTCAAAGGCTACCGTGAACTATCCGAGTGTACCTCCGAGCTCTGAGTACGTTCTACAAAACTTGAAGCACATGGAATTGTTCTGATAATGGAGCCAGGACCTACATAGTGGAACTCTTTAAAGAAATTTAGTGAATTATTAAAACTGTGTGTGTGTGTTTTTATAAATAATATCATGTCTTTAATTACTTCTCATTTTGAACAAGCAATAAACGTATAGAAAGGTTTACTTACTTAACGTCTATTCTATTCTATCGCTTTATGTTTATTGGATACTGAGTCTTTTATCGTAGTCCATCTCTATTATGTTTGATGTGAAACAGTGGTGCTTAAGCGAATATTTTCTTTGTATATACTTTAAAGCTTTGTAGGTTACCACAGGAAATTTAGACTCCTGTTTGAAATTTCTTTTCAGAATTTGCATAATATTCTTTTAGCTTCACACTGTATTTCACATATAGCACAGTAATCACATGAAACCCGGCAACCTAATGTAAAGACACTCCGTTTCCATTAAGACATTTGGACTTCCCGTTCCTCATTCTTCCATCAAATCGTTTTCAGTCACACCTTTGTGCCCCTCCGCCGATACTGGTCTCAATCATGGAGGATATGTATAGATAGAAAAAAAATAGTACAATCGAAGAGTATCGAACGCGACCCTTACAACTATTGATTTCTTTGCCCTAATTACAGTTAGTGCGTGAGTTTAAATTATTCAAAACATTCGAATATTGTTATATTTGGAAATAAAAATGTATAATAACGTAAATTAATTTAATTACATGAAATCGATCACATGCCGTCGTAGCGTAGCGGCACTGGATGGACGTAACTTCAATTCCCATTCGGGGAAATTACAATGAAAATAATCATTCTCTCGCTCCAGTACCAAGATATGTTCCTGAAAAGTGGGGAACGGAGTGTCTCAATACTACATTAGTTAGCCAACAGTTAACTTGCTATATGGCAGAAAGAGTGAAGCTGGTTGAGTCTTACTATTTTTTTATATTATGGTTAATTTAAGAAGTTTTTGATGGTTTCAGTAACACTAGGACAGTGTTCGCGTTGGTTAATGAAAGAGATAGAGATACTGTCTTAGACTGTTCGTCTTCAGCGATAAATATTCAAATCAAATAGTCATTTTGGACGTAGAGGAAACGAATTATATTATTTATTAATATTCTTCGCTCTGGTATCACGGCAAGAGCCCGGCGTTGAGCTCCACCAGTTAGTACGCAATGCCTCGAAAATGTTAGTGGAAACTGGGGAACGGAGTGTCTTAACACTAGGTTCCTTCTGCCTACCTTGCTGTGTGCGGAATACAGCGTGAAGCTGATGTTATTTTTTATTTTAAAATTTATTTATAAAGAATCTCTTATTAATAGTTAGTTATATTTGTTGTTTAACTTTTCCTAGTAACAAAAGTTCTTCGTAGTTATCGGTAATTCGTGCTAAGTGGTATTGTGTCGACTTGGCCAGGCAAAATAAAAAACCTGTCAAAACAAGTCTCATCTAGACTCCACGCGTATGTAAAAATCTCTAAAATTTTATATCGTATTTAATTAACTTTACAGATGGTTTACAAAAACTATACGGATAGTCAATAGTTTCCGTTACGATAACGAAGCTCTAAAACATTTATATTTTTAGCTTCACGCTGTATCTCGCACTAAATAACCTCGTTTCTATTAATGCACTTACCGTTGCTGAACCTATCTACATAATTTTCATAATAATTGCAACACTCAGCTACGACTTTAAATTTACAATAACACATTGGTTTGAACGAAATAACTGTTATATTCGAGGGTATTTTATTTTAATTAACTCTACAGTGCTACGGCGTAGCGCCACTACGTATAATGTTGTTTTTGAAAGCTTGTCACACTCGTAGCAAGCTTTTAAGTAATTTGTAACATAATTCAGCTTAATGTGAGGTTTCATATGAGAAGCATCTAAAGTTTAGACTGTGTTTGTTAATTATGAATGCGTTTTTCCATATTATATCCTAAAATATATTATAGAAAAAGGCAAAAGCACTTCGTGAACGTTGGCCGTCGTGCTGCAGGGGCACAAGGATGTGACTGTGGTGCGACGGTTGTGGGTTCGATCCCCAAAGTGAAATATTTATTTCGCCCTGCCGTCTCGGCAAAGCGACGGGCAATGCCTCCAGAATTCGGCGTAAAGTGGGGAACGGAGAGTCTTAATACTAGGTTCCCTCTGCCTACCCTACTGTGCTATTATATTCTAAGATTTTATATGGGAAATTAGAGAGCAACATTTTTATAACTTTACACTGTATCAGACATACAGCGGGGTAGGCAGTAAGAACCTATTGTTATGACACTCCGATCCGTACGCACCGGAGGGAGGAAGTGGGAAGCGAACGACCCGATGCTGTATTGCCACGAGGGCCTTTTAACTTTATTGTATAAAAGCAAACACAAAAACAAGGAAAATTATCTATAATAAATAAAACTATGGTACGTTTTAACACGTGTACGTATAAACATGCATGCAAAGTTATTCTTGTAGCTTTAAACAATCGCTTGCAGACAGTCTATGATCGATTATTAAAAAAACTGAAATAACGTATTTTTTTTATTTATAAATTTACTGGTTTCTTTTTCAAGAATCCAGGTAACTTTGGAACGAGCTATAGTATTTTTTGGTCATGCGCACCACTTTGACCCACCAAAGTATGAAGTAAGTAATTTCACAAAGGGTTCTCTAAACCAATTAACATCGGACGTGGCTTGCACTTGGAGATGTTAAAATTTTGAACACGTCTAATAATAAGGCTTAAGCTGTTTTTAAGGCAGAGATTCTGGACTAGAGAACCCGTTATCAGATTTCTCATGTAATTAATAGCTATCTGTTCTTTTTTTGCATTGCTACCGTCGTTTACATTCATACGCTGTGCCTAAACGGCCTATAATATCAGTTTTATTTTTTAATAATTTATTAAAGTGATGGTTTCAAGCCCAAACCGTAGAAAGAAAGAAACTAGTTTTTACTAGTACCAAGTAACTTGCTAAAGCTAACTGTAGCTTTAACGTCACTATTGTTTACTAACGTTGATATCGATATCTTATCGTTCTATTAAAAAATCGATGCTTTTACTTTGTGTCATCATAATTATTAGAAATTGATAATATATTTTCTATCCCAGATACAACATGCTAGGCAGAGAGAACTTTGTGTTAAGACACTCCGTTTGCCTTGTGTAGAGTAGCGAGTTTCACCGCCACGCTTTTTTTTGTTACCTGAGCGAAGAAAGTAAAAAAAATCTTATATATTCAATGGGACAACGACTCACTGTAGAAGTGACAGGTGTGGGCTTGAGTCCCACTCGGAGGAATTAAGATACATGAATATAAATAAAACATTGAATTAAAACGAATTGAATCATTTAATGAGTGAATTCTCACTCAATTATCTTATATTAGAACTGATAATCGTCGTGATCGGATGTGCGCGCATTTCCTTAATTGATTAGAGAGAATGGACGTATTTCCAAGAAGCTATTACGAAACCTGTTACGTACAAAATTAAACTACAAAAACCAATTAAGATTTAAATAAATATACGCTATCCAACATATCATCTGTTTCTACAGTAGGCAAAGTGAAACTTCTATCAAAACACTCTATTTTTCTGCTAATATGAGAAAATGTGTATAGAGTAGCGTAACTATATGCCAGGTTTCTCCTTTTACCGACGAGAAAATTTTACAACTCAATTCCGAATAGAAATCGAACCCACAAATATCGTGTCAAATTAGACACTGTGTCATTGTGCCTGGAATAAATGGCTTCAAGAACTAAAAATATTATATTATCGTACCATGTAAACATTTTAGCATAAAGGAAATTGTGACTTATAGAAAAAATGCTGGAGGCGAACCGCTACGTTTTAACAAAAAAGATCACCTAATTAGAGGATAGCCGGGGGCTAGGTGTGTTTTTGGACGTTTTATAATTTGTATAGCAATAATATATGTTTCATCAGACTTAGGGTCAAAAGTTCCACCACCTGACACAATGTTTTTATAGAAATAATCTCAGAGAAATATATATTTATATTTAATTTATGTCAGCTTCACGATGTATCCCGCATACGCATAGTTGGCAAGCAGGGTAGGGCCAAGGTCACCTAGTGTTAAGACACCCCGCTCTCCATTTTCCTCTGGAATTCGGCGGGATCCGCCACTCAAAACATTGCGTGTTGAGTGGCGGATTTCATTTTCTCTTGAACCTACAACCAGCTGCGTTCACAATCACAAACTTGTGTCCCTGCACCACGACAGACCTCAAGATACTTTCCGAAATTTCTTACATTATTACAATAAGGTATAAAGACGACATTCGTGGTCTATTTTGTAATGAAATCAAACACCTCTAGGCTTTTACAGAACTTATATTTCTTCCAGAGCTAAACGTCATTGAGCTAGTACAATATTTGTCTTTAATCCTTTCATGTTATTCTAGAGGACCTCTTTCTTCTTCCGCTCCAAGTATTGATGTAAAGGAATCAAACACCTCTTTTACAGAACTAATATTTCCTCCAGAACCAAATACCGGTTAGGCTTGTACAATGTATATCTTAAATTCTAATACATTACTTTAGAGGAGCACTTTCCTCTTTTGCTCCAAGTCTAAAGTGCGTGTCAAAATTTCAATCACATCAAGCGTATATATTTTCAAATATATCATTTCATTATCATTCATATTTTATTAAATAAAGAGGTTAATTTTTTCATAATAAATTATCGCGAATATTAAAACTATGTAAAATCATTACAATTAAAATTGTAATTTGTAACAAATGATAGATTTGGCTAATTATTTCTCTGTATATCAAACGCCGCCTACGAAAAATCTCCGTCACCTGGAATTTATCAGAGTTCAGTTTAATTGACTAACCAAATGATTGATTCTAAGTATAAACTGCAATTAGATCGTTTTTGAAGTTGCCAATTGCACTTTTAAGTTACATGGACACTTAAATTAAATGCCATCTATACATATGGGCACCTATGAATGTTCTGGTGCACATCCCAAAATGTTCACCAACAAAAAATTAAACCTAAAAACTATTAGAAAATCGTACCGTATCGTGTAAAGTATCAAAAATAAGAGTTTTATTCTACTCAATTAATGTGAATAAATCCTATCAAAGAGTACTTTGTTATATGAATCAGGTAAATGTTTGTTAAATTGTTTGGATGCTGATATATATTTTTTTTACAATGAGCGACTTTATAAAAATATTTTTGGTTATACTAAATACGCTACATTTTGTCGACGCTTTTTCCCGAATAGCAGTAGGCAGAGGGATCCTAGTGTTCAAACACAAGTTACACTCAATTTTAGAGATGTTGCGTGGGAACCAAACGCCGAAATTTGTCTTGGGAGCGATAAAATGTAAGGAAATGTAATCATTCCCCCATGCGGGCATAGAACCTACAACCATCATGCTTCCAGTCAAATATGGAACACCACGACGACCTCATAACGACAGCAAAAACACCAAAACTTAGATTTAAAATAAACTTTAAATCTAAGTTTTGGTGTTTTTCGAATAACCGATAGCACCTGAACACGGAGACTTTATGTCGATGTACGTGTAAGGATACATTTATATATAAATAAGGACCTAAGTTTCAGAATTTGTAGACATTATAAATTTAGCATTGTACTGTCGACACAAAATAAAATAATTTCTTTTTATTTAGGGTCTTCTAATAAACTCAAAAGAAAAACAGATCCCTTATAGGATCAGTTTGTTTATCTGTCCGCCTTTCAAGAATTTTTTTCTCATGAAAGCTTGTTGGTAACAAATATAAAATTGTGTGCGGAAATTAATATCAAATACTCAGCTCCAATGTACTTTAGAGCGCAGAAAAAACACAAACTTTTAAGGGAACGC